>JARBWK010000102.1:0-75421 GCA_030556195.1 Anolis apletophallus | reverse complement strand
GGAGGGGACAACAGGACAACAGAACTTTAGCACGGAGGAAATTGAACTCAAGAGTGTGTGTTAGTAGAACAAGAATTCTGTACTTTTTCGTAAGCTAGTGCAAGAACGGCTTATTCACGATTCCATTCCTTTCGGACTTGGAGAAGACGGAGTAAACACACGGTGCCTGACACCAACATTCCAGCCGTCTCGTGTATCGTGTGAAAAGTGTACTGGTGGGTGAGGATATCCAGGCCCGGATTAACAGTTTGTGGCGCCCTTGGCCACACTCTGGAAGCACCGCCCATGCCCCGGGGGGCGGGGCCGCTTACGGGGGGCAGGGCCGCTTGCGGGGGGTGCTGGGGGCCCTCCTGCCTTCCACCCCTCCGCGCTCGCGTCGAGTTGGCCCCGCCCCTCCTTCCTTCACTGAAAAAAGGAGGGGAGGGGCGGGGCCGACGCGAGCGAGTGAGGAGGAGGAAGAGCGGAAGTCCCACCGCCCCTTCCTCGCTCGTGTCGGCGTCGGCCCTCCTTCCGTCCTTCCCTCGCATCGGCATCGGTCCCGCCCCTCCTTCCGTCCGTGAAGGAAGGAGGGGCGGGCCGACGCCACGCGGGGAGGGGCGGTGGGACTTCCTCCCCTCCTCCTCGCTCGCGCCCGCCTCCTGCCTTCAGTGAAGGAAGGAGGTGCGGGGCCGACGCGAGTGAGGAGGGGCGCGGAGCAGTCAGAAGCCCTAGGGGGCGAGGCCGCCACGGGGGCAGGGCTGCTTGGAGGGGTGCTTATGGGGGCCCTCCTTCCTTCCGCCCCCTTCTCACTCGCGTCGGGTTTGGCCCGCCCTCTTCCTTCAGTGAAAGAGGGAAGGGCGGGACGACGCGAAGGAGGGGCGGTGGAATTCCTCCGCCTCCTCCTCGCTCGCGTCAGCGTCGGCCCGCCCCTCCTTCAGTGAAGGAAGGAGGGGCGGGGCCGACGCTAGGTGGGGGCGTGGAATTCCTCCGCCTCCTCCTCGCTCGCGTCAGCGGCCCCGCCCTCCTTCAGTGAAGGAAGGAGGGGCGGGCCGACGCTGCAGGCGGGGGCGGTGGGACTTCCCTCCGCCTCCTCCTCTTCATCGGCCCCGCCCTCCTTCCTTCAATGAAGGAAGGAGGGGCGTGGCGACGCGAGTGAGGAGGGGGCGGAAGCCGCATCAGAAGCCCTAGGGGGCGAGGCCCCACGGGGCAGGGCTGCTTGCGGGGGCCCTCCTTCCTTCCGCCCCTTCTCACTCGCGTCGGGGTTGGCCCCGCCCCTCTTTCCTTCAGTGAAGGAAAAAGGGGCGGGGCCGACGCGAGCGAGGAGGGGGCGGTGGGAATTCCCTCCGCCTCCTCCTCGCTCGCGTCGGCCCGCCCCCTCCTTCCTTCAGTGAAGGAAGGCGGTGCGGGCCGACGCGACTGAGGAGGGGCGGCGGAAGCCGCGCCAGAAGCCTAGGGGGCGAGGCCGCTACGGGGGCAGGGCTGCTGGGGGGTGCTTATGGAAGGCCCTCCTTCCTTCCGCCCCTTCTCACTCGCGTCGGGGTTGGCCCGCCCTCTTTCCTTCAGTGAAAGAGGGAAGGGGCGGGCCGACGCGAGCGGGAGGGGCGGTGGACTTCCTCCGCCTCCCCCTCGCTCGCATCGGCCGCGCCCTCCTTCCTTCAATGAAGGAAGGAGGGGCGTGGCCGACGCAAGTGAGGAGGGGGGCGGGAAGCCGCATCAGAAGCCCTAGGGGGCGAGGCCCCTTACGGGGCAGGGCTGCTTGCGGGGGGCCTCCTTCCTACCGCCCCCTTCTCACTCGCGTCGGGGTTGGCCCCGCCCCTCTTTCCTTCAGTGAAAGAGGGAAGGGCGGCCGGCGAGCGAGGAGGGGCGGTGGAATTCTCCGCCTCCTCCTCGCTGTCAGCGTCGGGCCCCGCTCCTCCTCCTTCAGTGAAGGAAGGAGGGGCGGGGGCGACGCTGCGAGGAGGGGGCGGTGGGACTTCCCTCCGCCTCCTCTCGCCAAGATCGGCCGCCCCTCCTTCCTTCAATGAAGGAAGGAGGGGCGTGGCCGACGCGAGTGAGGAGGGGGGCGGAAGCCGCATCAGAAGCCCTAGGGGGCGAGGCCCCTTACGGGGCAGGGCTGCTTGCGGGGGCCCTCCTTCCTTCCGCCCCTTCTCACTGCGTCGGGGTTGGCCCCGCCCTCTTCCTTCAGTGAAGGAAGGAGGGGCGGGCCGACGCCGCGAAGAGGGGCGGTGGGACTTCCCTCCGCCTCCTCCTCGCCAGCAGCGTCGGCGTGGCCCGCCCCTCCTTCCTTCAGTGAAGGAAGGAGGGCGGGCCGACTGCTGAGGAGGGCGGCGGGAAGCCACGTCAAAGCCCTAGGGGGGCGAGGCCACTTACGGGGGCAGGGCTGCTTGGGGGGGTGCTTGCGGAAGGCCCTCTTCCTTCCGCCCCCTTCTCACTCGCGTCGGGGTTGGCCCCGCCCCTCTTTCCTTCAGTGAAAGAGGGAAGGGCGGGCCGACGCGAGCGGAGAGGCGGTGGGACTTCCTCCGCCTCCCTCGCTGCATCGGCCCGCCCCTCCTTCCTTCAATGAAGGAAGGAGGGGCGTGGCCGACGCGAGTGAGGAGGGGGGGCGGAAGCCGCATCAGAAGCCCTAGGGGCGAGGCCCCCACGGGGGCAGGGCTGCTTGCGGGGCCCTCCTTCCTTCCGCCTCTCTCACTCGCGTGGGGTTGGCCGCCCCTTTCCTTCAGTGAAGGAAGGAGGGGCGGGGCCGACGCGAGCGAGGGAGGGCGGTGGGACTTCCCTCCGCCTCTTTCTTGTTTGCGTCGAGGTTGGCCCCGCCCCTCTTTCTTCAGGGAAGGACGGAGGGGCGGGGCCGACGCGAGTGAGGAGGGGGGCGGCGGAAGCCCTGTCAGAAGCCCTAGGGGGCGAGGCTGCTTACGGGGGCAGGGCTGCTTGCGGGGGTGCTTGCGGGGGCATCCTTCCTTCCGCCCCTTCTCACTCGCGTCGGGGTTGGCCCCGCCCCTCTTTCCATCAGTAAAGGAAGGGGGGCGGGGCCGACGCGAGCGAGGAGGGGGCGGGGGGATTTCCCTCCGCCACCTCCTCGCTCGCGGTGGTGTTGGCCCCGGCCCACCATCCTTCCGGGAAGGAAGGGGGCGGGGCCGACGCGAGCAAGGAGGGGGCGGCGGGAAGCCGTGTCAGAAGCCCTATGGGAGCGAGGCCGCTTATGGGGGGCAGGGCCGCTTGCGGGAGGGGTGCTTGCGGGGGGCCCTCCTTCCTCCTCACTGAAGGAAGGAGGGGCGGGGCCAACGTGAGCGATGAGGGGGCGGTGGGACTTCCCTCCGCCTCCTCCTCGCTCGCGCCGGTGTCGGCCCTCCTTCCTTCTCTGAAGAAAGGAGGTGCGGGGCCGACGCGAGTGAGAATGGGGCGGCGAGAAGCTCAGATGCAGCCACAAGAGGGCAGTGTGTAGATAGAAAGGATTACCTATTAGACTCCAGGGATGAAAGTATGCAATGCTCATAGGCAGCCACAAGAGGGCAGTCTGGAGATAGAAAGGATCAGCTATTAGCCTCTAGGGATGGATGTATACAGTGCTCAGATACAGCCACAAGATGGCAGTCTAGAGATAGAAAGGATCCTGGCCTCTAGAGATGCATGTATGCAATGCTCAGTGCAGCCACAAGAGGGCTGTCTAGATAAAAAAGATTAGCTACTGGACTCTAGTGCAGTGTTTTTCAACCTTTTTTGAGCCGCGGCACACTTTTTACATTTGCAAAATCCTGGGTCACACCACCAACCAAAATGACACAAAACGACACTCTAACACAGTCATACGTATAGTTAATATGTTTTCTTAATGTATTTATACACTCAGTGTGAAACCTGGGCCTGTTTCGATGAACACAACATAGATATCCTGGCACAAAACATATTAATACTAACCCAAGGAGGGACCATCAGTCAAAAAATTGATTTTGTCATTTGGGAGTTGTAGTTGCTGGGAGTTATAGTTCACGCGCAATCAAAGAGCATTCGGAACTCCACCAATGATGGAATGGAATCAAACTTCCCACACAGAACTCCCATAACTAAGAGAAAATACTATAAGAGTTTGGTGGGCATTGACCTTGAGTTTTGGAGTTGTAGTTCACCTATATCCAGAGAGCACTGTGGTCTCAAACAATGTTGGATCAGGACCAAACTTGGCCCAAATGTGAACACTGGTGTAGAGGAAAATAGACCTTGATATTTGATAGTTGTAGTTGCTGGGATTTATAGTTCACCTACAATCAAAGATCATTCTGAATCCCACCAACAATAGAATTGGGCCACACTTCCCACACAGAATCCCCGTGACAAACAGAAAATACTGTTTTCGAATGATCTTTGGTGACCCCTCTGACACCCACTCGCGACCCCTCCAGGGGTCCCGACCCCCAGGTTGAGAACCACTGCCTTAGTACCATGTCCCGGCCTAAAGCCAGACTGCGCCGGATCCAGATAATCAGTGTCTACCAAGAATTCCTGGAGTTGTGAGGCCACCACACGTTCCAGGACTTTGCACAAATAGGGGAGATCTCTTTGTGGGAATGAGATCGGGTCTCATCCCCCTCGCTCACAACGCCCAAGCACGATGGGCGTTGTAGTCCGCAGCACCAGGGGCGGCCCGACCTAATTTGGGGGGGGTACGCGAAGAAAATTTTGTCGCCCCCCCCGCTGCTGCGTCACTCACCGCCGCCGCCACGCCGCCGCCACGCCCACACCGCCGCCGCAATCGGCCCCATCGGCGGCGCACCTCCGCGGTGCACCTTTCTGCCAGCCGCGCGCAGAAGCACCTACAGCTAGTTGTTTCTGCGCACGCGCGAACGTTCGAGCACGCACACTCGCTCCCAAGCGCCTGCCGCTTTGGAGCCAGCGCGCATGCGTACAGTGCAGGGAGAGAGTGCGGCAGCCATGGGGGGCGGCAGGTTCGGACCCCCCCCCCAAATTTAAAAATTATTCATTTATTTATTTATTTATTTATTGTTTCGGCTTAAAAGACCGCCCTATCCGAAGTTCAATCTTCAGGCGCTTGGGAGAGAGTGCGCGTGCACGGACGTTCGCGCGTGCGCAGAAAGGTCTACAGGCGCTATAGCACCTGTAGGTGCTTCTGCGCGTGTGCGGACGGCGGCGCAGGGCAGTGCGACGGCGGTGGGGGCGGAGTCGGCGCGGCGGCGCCCCGCCCACCCGGTGGTGCCCCTCCCCGCCGATGACGCTCTGGCGACCGCGTAGGTGGCGGAATCGCTGGGGCCGCCCTGCGCAGCGCACCCTGTGAAAGGACAGGGCTCGGCGCATGCCTTGGCCCGTGCAACGCCCCCCGAAAGCTCCGGTTTCCAAGTTGGTGGACGCAAAGGGGAGCATGCTAATCAGATTCGTGCGCGATAAGCAAGAGCTCGGCTGCGCTGGGAATATTTAGTAGTAGGCCAGGAATTAAAAACACAGTCAAAGATCTTGATTAAAAATAGGGAAGCGGGAAGGGGTCCGGTTCGCAAAAGCCCAAAGTAAACAATGTGGAGAATAGTTTTGCACACATATCTTACGTACACACGCGCACAGGCACACACCCCTTCTGTTCAAGGGAAACGCAAGAACTCGGGCAGCTGTCAGGACGCCTGTGAAGTAAGGCTCAAGGACTGAGCATAACTCACAAGTCAAATACAAACAGGGGAGTGCCAATGATCAAACAAAAGCAAAGGACCAACAGGTCTCCGTAGTAAATGCAATCAAAAGAATAATAATTCCTCAATGGGATTACCGTATCGAGGAATTAAGAGTCCAATCTCAATGTCCATAAATCAAGAGTCTTTTATAATCCACGTGCCGTTAATATACAGTCCATACAGTCCATATCAATGTTCACAGTGCAGGCATTTCCGTGGTATTCAGGTAAAGCATAATCCATACATCAGTGTTTCCCAACCTTTTTTGAGCCGCGGCACACTTTTAACATTGACCAAATCCTGGGGCACACCACCAACCAAAATGACACAAAACGACACTCTAACACAGTCATACATATAGTTAATATGTTTTTTTAATGTATTTATACACTCAGTGTGAAACCTGGGCCTGTTTCGATGAACGCAACATAGATATCCTGGCACAAAACATATTAATACTAACCCAAGGAGGGACCATCAGTCAAAAAATTGATTTTGTCATTTGGGAGTTGTAGTTGCTGGGAGTTATAGTTCACGCGCAATCAAAGAGCATTCGGAACTCCACCAATGATGGAATGGAATCAAACTTCCCACACGGAACTCCCATAACTAAGAGAAAATACTATAAGAGTTTGGTGGGCATTGACCTTGGGTTTTGGAGTTGTAGTTCACCTATATCCAGAGAGCACTGTGGTCTCAAACAATGTTGGATCAGGACCAAACTTGGCCCAAATGTGAACACTGGTGTAGAGGAAAATAGACCTTGATATTTGATAGTTGTAGTTGCAGGGATTTATAGTTCACCTACAATCAAAGATCATTCTGAATCCCACCAACAATAGAATTGGGCCACACTTCCCACACAGAATCCCCGTGACAAACAGAAAATACTGTTTTCGAATGATCTTTGATGACCCCTCTGACACCCACTCGCGACCCCTCCAGGGGTCCCGACCCCCAGGTTGAGAACCACTGCCTTAGTACCATGTCCCGGCCTAAAGCCAGACTGCGCCGGATCCAGATAATCAGTGTCTACCAAGAATTCCTGGAGTTGCGAGGCCACCACACATTCCAGGACTTTGCCCAAATAGGGGAGATCTCTTTGTGGGAATGAGATCGGGTCTCATCCCCCTCGCTCACAAAGCCCAAGCACGATGGGCGTTGCAGTCCGCAGCACCAGGGGCGGCCTGACCTAATTTGGGGGTACGCGAAGAAAATTTTGTTGCCCCCCCCCGCTGCTGCGTCACTCACCGCCGCTGCCACGCCGCCGCCACACCCACACCACCGCCACCGCCGCAACCGGCCCCATCGGCCGCGGCGCACCTTTCTGCCAGCCGCGCAGAAGCAGAAGCACCTACAGGTAGATGTTTCTGCGCACGCGCGAATGTTCGAGCACGCACACTCGCTCCAAGCGCCTGCCGCTTTGGAGCCAGCGCGCATGCGCACAGTGCAGGTTTTGCGCATGTGCGCTGGCTCCAAAGCGGCAGGCGCTTGGGAGAGAGTGCGCGTGCGCAGAAAGGTCTACAGGCACTATAGCACCTGTAGGTGCTTCTGCGCGTCGCTGGACGGCGGCGCAGGGCAGGGCGGCGGCGGCGGGGCGAGTCGGGCGCGAGTCGGCGCGAGTCGGCGGGCGGCCCTCCCAGCCGGTGGTGCCCCCTCCCAGCCGATGACGCTCTACACGACCGCGTAGGTGGCAGAATCGCTGGGGCCGCCCCTGCGCAGCGCACCCTGTGAAAGGACAGGGCTCGGCGCATGCCTTGGCCCGTGCAACGCCCCGAAAGCTCCGGTTTCCAAGTTGGTGGACGCAAAGGGGAGCATGCTAATCAGATTCGTCTTGCGATAAGCAAGAGCTCGGCTGCGCTGGGAATATTTAGTAGTAGGCCAGGAATTAAAAACACAGTCAAAGATCTTGATTAAAAATAGGGAAGCGGGAAGGGGTCCGGTTCGCAAAAGCCCAAAGTAAACAATGTGGAGAATAGTTTTGCACACATATCTTACGTACACACGCGCACAGGCACACACCCCTTCTGTTCAAGGGAAACGCAAGAACTCGGGCAGCTGTCAGGACGCCTGTGAAGTAAGGCTCAAGGACTGAGCATAACTCACAAGTCAAATACAAACAGGGGAGTGCCAATGATCAAACAAAAGCAAAGGACCAACAGGTCTCCGTAGTAAATGCAATCAAAAGAATAATAATTCCTCAATGGGATTACCGTATCGAGGAATTAAGAGTCCAATCTCAATGTCCATAAATCAAGAGTCTTTTATAATCCACGTGCCGTTAATATACAGTCCATACAGTCCATATCAATGTTCACAGTGCAGGCATTTCCGTGGTATTCAGGTAAAGCATAATCCATACATCAGTGTTTCCCAACCTTTTTTGAGCCGCGGCATACTTTTAACATTAAAAAATCCGGGGGCACACCACCAACCAAAATGACACAAAATGACACTCTAACACAGTAAAGAACGGCTGGGGGTTGGTGGCCTGCTGGGAGCAGCTGCTGGGAGTGCCGAAGCCAGGGGGCGGAGCCAGGCTGCACCATGACCCGCCCCTACTCCTGGCTTCACCTTTCCCAGCAGCTGCTCTAGCCTTGAGGGGGCAGTGCCAAGCCAGCGGTGCCAGAGCCAGCACAATGCTGGCTTGGCACTGTCCCCTCAAGGCTGGAGCAGCTGCTGGGAGTGCCGAAGCGGGAGGGGCGGAGCCAGGCTGTGCCATGCCCCGCCCCTACCCTGGCTTCACCTTTCCCAGCAGCTGCTCCAGCCTTGAGGGAGCAGTGCCAAGCCAGTGGTGCCAGAGCCACAATGCTGGCTTGGCACGGTCCCCTCACGGCGGGAGCAGCTGCTGGGAGTGCCGACGGCGGGGGAGGGGGCTGAGCCAGCCCGCCCCCTGCCCCTCCCTTTCCCCCCGGCTTCACCTCTCCCAGCAGCTGCTCCAGCCTTGAAGGGCAGTGCCAAGCCAGCGGTGCCAGAGCCAGCACAATGCTGGCTTGGCACTGTCCCTCAAGGCTGGAGCAGCTGCTGGGAGTGCCAAAGCCGGTGGAGGGGCAGAGCCAGACCGCACCATGCCCCTCCCTTTTCCCCCGGCTTCACCTCTCCCAGCAGCTGCTCCAGCCCTGAAGGGCAGTGCCAAGCCAGCGGTGCCAGAGCCAGCACAATGCTGGCTTGGCACTGTCCCCTCAAGGCTGGAGCAGCTGCTGGGAGTGCCGAAGCCGGTGGAGGGGGCGGAGCCAGACCGCACCATGCCCCTCCCTTTCCCCCCCGGCTTCACCTCTCCCAGCAGCTGCTCCAGCCTTGAAGGGCAGTGCCAAGCCAGCGGTGCCAGAGCCAGCACAATGCTGGCTTGGCACTGTCCCCTCAAGGCTGGAGCAGCTGCTGGGAGTGCCGAAGCCGGTGGAGGGGGCGGAGTCAGACCGCGCCATGCCCTGCCACCTCCCCCCAGCTTCACCTCTCCCAGCAGCTGCTCCAGCCTTGAAGGGCAGTGCCAAGCCAGCGGTGCCAGAGCCAGCACAATGCTGGCTTGGCACTGTCCCCTCAAGGCTGGAGCAGCTGCTGGGAGTGCCGCCGCCGGTGGAGGGCAGAGCCAGACTCGCGCCATGCCCTGCCACCTCCCCAGCTTCAGCTCTCCTACAGAGGAGAAGCATGAGCGGTGGACGGGCTTCAGTGGGCGGGGCTCCTCCTCCACGCGGCTTCAGCGAGTGAGGGGCGAGAGTCATGGTGGGAGTCATGGCGGATTGGAGGCTGGCTGGGGAAACGGCCGAAGGAGGCGGCGCCCCAGCCCCTTCTTCTTTTTCTTCACCGCCGCCCGGCCCTTCCTCCTCCTCCCCCAAGCAGCAGGAGTTCGGCAGGAGGGGGGGGAGGAAGGGGGGCAGAGAGCTTTTCTCGCGGCACAGCAGGAGGTCCGTCACGGCACACTAGTGTGCCACGGCACACTGGTTGAGAAAGACTGCCATACATAATTCAAATAAGCCGTGTCTGGAAACACAAGGTGCGCCACCCCTGGCAGTCACTATCCCAATTCCGGCGGTATACGTTATAACGGGCGGCGGGGGTGGTGAAAATACAGATGGGTGTACACAGCCGACGAGGCACATTAGCAGAGAACTCCAATCTCTCGTTTCGACCCACTAAATAGGTCTTTTTCAAGGCTCGGTGTCGTCCCAAATCTGGTTCCCACAGCAGCGTACCCAAACGGCAATCAATACTCTGTAACATAACGTCAAGCCATTAGCTTGAAAACCCCTATAGGGTGGACCTCTAGGAGGTCCTGAAGGCAACTCTAAAATATAACACAAGATATGGATCACAATGATCCCTAACAGTGGCAATATTATCATTACATCAATAGTAATACATACAACATACAGCTACATGACACAGGATTCGGACATACCTATTCAATGCGGACCAATCCCCATAACGCCGATGGGCTTATGGCAAAAGCGAGTATAGCAGATCTTACTCAGGGTTATAACCATGTTTGCTCCAGGCGGGGTGGCTCATTACCTTAATTACTTCCAACCTGGGTCTAATAGAGTAACTCCCTGACAGTTAACCCTTCATTTAAACCGGAGGGAATCTCGCTGCGTAGGAAGATTATCCAGCGTTTTTCGGCCCTGTGTAAATACGTCTCAACATTCCCATGCGGTGGTACTTGGACATTTTCCAGGCCGAAGAATCTCAAATCATTAGGACCATGCCCATGCGTTTTAAAGCCCAAGAGCAGCCTTACACCAAAGACCCACGCAAGCGGGAGATGCCAGCAGTGTTCAAGTGTCTATACTGGAAAAGAAATTTATATTCAGAGTATATCACAAACGATTAAGTTCAGGGAGTTTTTCAGTTGCAAAAGTCAAAGATGCGTCTATGGGTTGGTCTGCCCTTGTGGGCGGGTCTACGTGGGGATGACCAGCCGAATGATGGGAGTTAGAGTTGGGGAACATAAATCTAAAATTAGGAATTTTTCCGAAGATTCACCCCTTTACACCCACTTTAAAACGCATGGGCATGGTTTTAAATTATTTATTTATTTATTTATTGTTTCGGCTTAAAAGATCGCCCTATCCGAAGTTCAATCTTCAGGCGCTTGCTTCTGCGCCTGCGCAGTGAAGGAAGGGGGCGGGGGCTGACGCGAGCGAGGAGGAAGCGTGGGGAAGCCACGTCAGACGCCCTAGGGGTGGGACTTCCCCCCGCCTGTTCGTCGCTCGCGGGCGCCGCACCTTCCTTCACAGAGTGGCTCGGCGCCCTCCGCCATGTTCCTGGGTGCTGCAGCGGCCGCCCGGGAGCTTTCCTTCCTTCCTCTTCCTTCCTCTTCCTTCGCCGCTGCAGCACCCAAAAACATGGCGGAAGGCGGCGCGCCACTCGCGCCCTGCCGCGCATGCCCGCCGTCCTGCGCGGCACCCGTCCCTTTTTGGCGGGGCTGGGTGACGTCAGGTGCGGCGGCGGTGGTGAGGGCGAGGAAAAAGAGGCATAGGGAAGCCACGGCGCCTCTTCGCAAGCGCCGCGGCCTCTGCCTCTTCCGCCATGTTCCTGGGTGCCGCAGCGGCAGGAACATGGCGGAGGAGGCAGAAAGAACACGGCACTGCGGCTTCCCTCCACCTCTTCCTCCTCACCCTTGCCACCACCGCGCCTGACATCACCCAGCCCCGCCGAAAGGGGGGCGGGCGCTGCGCACGATGCCGGGCCTGTGCGGCAGGGTGCGAGCGGCGCGCCCTCCGCCATGTTCCAGGTTGCTGCAGCGGCCGCCCGGGAGCTTTCCTTCCTTCCTCTTCCTTCTCCGAAGGAAGGGAAACCCCCAGGCGGCCGCTGCAGCACCCAGGAACATGGCGGAGGGCGCCGCACCGCTCGCGCAGCGCCTGCCCAAGGTCCTGCGCGGCGCCTGCCCCTTTTTCGGCGGGGCTGGGTGACGTCAGGCACGGCAGCCGTGGCGAGGGCGAGGAGGAAGAGGCATAAGCCGCGGCACCTCTTGCGGCGCCGCGACCCTCTACCTCCTCCGCCATGTTCCCGGGTGCCGCAGCGGCAGAAACATGGCGGAGGAGAAAGGGCGTGGCGCCGCGGCTTCCCTCCACCTCTTCCTCCTCGCCCTCGCTGCTGCCACCGCCGTGCCTGATGTCACCCAGCCCCGCCAAAAAGGGTTGGCACTGCGCAGGACGCCGGGCCTGCGCGGCAGGAACATGGCGGAGGAGGCAGAAAGGACGTGGCGCCGCGGCTTCCCTCCACCTCTTCCTCCTCGCCCTCGCTGCTGCCACCGCCGTGCCTGACGTCACCCAGCCCCGCCAAAAAGGGGTGGGCACTGCGCAGGACGCCGGGCCTGCGCGGCAGGAACATGGCGGAGGAGGCAGAAAGGACGCGGCGCTGTGGCTTCCCTCCACTTCTTCCTCCTCGCCCTCGCCGCGGCTGCAACGCCTGACGTCACCCAGGAGCCCGGGATTCTGCAGCAAATCCTCCCCCAAAGAATATGTATGTGCACCTAGGCAGCAAACGCTGTGCCCGGGCTTTTGGCTTTTCCCGGGAGAGGCTGCCTCCCGGGCTCACAGAGAAGAGCCCGTTTGCAGTTTGTACCGCTTGAGGAGGGACCACAGTCAGAATACTTCGGTTTGAATTTTACCTCTTCTTATACCCATTGTTATTACTGCTGTATTATTGCATGTGCAAGGAATGTAGGTATATGACCAGTTGGATTACTTATAACAGGGCTGTCCAACTGGCGGCCTGGGGGCCGTATACGGCCCCCAGCCCCTTCCCTACGGCCCCCTAAGCTTTTTAATAAAAAATAAAAATGGAAAAATAAAATAAATAATAAAAATTTTAAAAAAATGCTTACTTCCGGGTTCGAGCAAGTATCGCGAGAATACACAATCCACACGGAATTTCGCTGTCAACGCAAGATCACGCCAGCGTTGACAGCAAAATCCGTGTGGATTGTGTATTCTTTGTGATACTCTTCGCTACTCTACTACTGGATCGCTGAGGCCCACAGACGCAATTAGGACCTTCTTCGACTCAGTCGGTCGTCGCCTCTCTCGTCGTCTGGGTACCCTGGACGCGCGTTTGGAAAAGGTAGGCCGAAGCAGGGGCTCCTCATTCCCTCCCCATCTCCCTCATGTATTAAATATAGAATTAAATATATTTAAAGATGAAATAAGGGGAGATGGGATACATTACAAGAAGGGGGGAGGGGCGGATGGAATTAAATATATTTAATATTAAATAAAAATAAGGGGAGAGGGGAGGATGGGATTACATATATTTAATATTAAATAAAAATAAGGGGAGAGGGGATGGAATTAAATATATTTAATATTAAATAAAAATAAGAGGAGAGGGGAGGATGGAATTAAATATATTTAATATTAAATTAAAATAAGGGGGCCGGGGAGAGGGCGGGGCCGGGGGTGGGGAGGGGTGGAGCTGGGGGCGGGGGCAGACCCTACGCCCCCAGGTCATCAGTGACTGGAATTCAGGCCCTGGGCTGGTAGAAGTTGGACAGCCCTGACTTATAATATTAGGCACTTACTCTATAAGTTAGCATTCATTCTATGATACATTAGGTTGGTTTCTCACGTGTTGTGTGCAACTACCCCAATCCTGTTTGATGCTTTAGATCAGAGCTGTCCAACTTCTACCGGACTCAGGGCCGGAATAGAGGTCACTGATGACCTCGGGGGCCGCTCGGCCCCGCCCCAGGCCCCGCCCCCAGGCCCCGCCCCCAGCCCAGGCCCCGCCTCCTCCTAAAGCTGTCATTCTCCCTCCTCCTCCTCCTCTTTCCCAGGCGCCACGGCTGTCCCGAGCGCCGCTGCGCCCGGGAAAGGCACGGCGCCCGGCAAAGAGGAGGAGGAGGAGAAGCAGCGGCGGCGCCAAGGGCAGCGTGTCACGCCAGGCCTGTGACGCTGCCCTTGGCGCCGCCTTCTGCTCTTTTCGGGCGGCTCCCCGCCCCTCGGAAGGGAGGGGGAGCCGCCAAGTAGGCGGCGGCGCCAAGGGCAGCGCGTCACGCCAGGCCTGTGACGCGCTGCCCTTGGCGCCGCCTACTCCTCTTTCGGCGCGAGGAGAGGGACGGAGGGGCGTGTGCAGGGAGGAGGAGCTAGCTCTCTTCCTCCTCCCTGCCCCGCCCCCCCCCCCGGCCGCCATTTTTTTAAAAAAAAATTAGAATTTTTTTAAAAAAAATTAAAAATGGCGGCTGGAGGCATAGCTGGGGCCGTGCCCAACAGGCTGGGGGGCCGGATCCGGCCCCAGGGCCGCCAGTTGGACAGCCCTGCTTTAGATCCTGGCAGGCAGGAGGGGCAGGGAAGCCTGGAAAAATGTAAACAGAGAGGTTTACTCATGAGTAAATCCGCAAAGGAGGGCACTTCATCCAAAGTGGCCTCCCTTTGCGGATTTACTCATGAGTAAACCTCTCTGTTTACTTCCTTTGCAGATTTACTTCTGAGTAATCCTCTCTGTTTACATTTTTTCCGGGCTTCCAGCCGAAAGAAGGAGCGAGTTTAGGGCTTGCCTTGCCATAATACTTATTGGCAAGGGAGGCGGGAGGGTGGTGAGAGAGAAGGAGGGTGCCCCCTTACGACCTAATAACGACACTTAAGAAAATCCTGGCCCCCGAAGTTCGAAAAAGAAAGTCCACTTCCTGGTTGGCGTTCCAGGTGCGGAAATACTCGAAAGTAGCATTTCTTACCAATCCCTTCCGATTCTTTTAATTTCCATAACTTTTTTCTCATGCCTACTAAGAAGCCACCCTTTCTGGGATCGTTTCTCCTCAGATCTTTCAATAACACCCGAGATAAGGCATCATACTTAAGAAGAAGTATATTGGCTAGACCCCTTCCAGTCCGGCTTCCGTTCGGGGCACGGGACGGAGACGGTCCTGGTCTCCATCACAGACCAACTCCGCTGCCAGCTCGACCAAGGCGGGTCTGCGCTGCCGACCTCACGGCAGCGTTTGACACGGTCGACCACAATCTTTTGATCCACCGCCTGGCCATGGCTGGAGTGAGGGGGACTGTCCTTAAATGGCTGACCTCCTTCCTCCGCCAGCGGTCTCAGCGTGTGAGGAGGGGCGAGGTGGTCTCTGAGGGCTCCCCACTGGCGTGCGGAGTTCCACAGGGGGCCATCCTCTCCCCTCTGTTATTTAATATCTACATGCAGCCGCTTGCACGGCTGGTGCGGAGTTTTGGGCTTGAGTGCCACCAGTACGCTGACGACACCCAGCTCATTCTGGTGATGGAGGGCAGGCCGGAGTCCGTCCCCGATAATTCCCAGCACTGCCTCGAGGCCGTTAGTGGATGGCTGCGAGCCAGTAGGTTGAGGGTGAATCCGGCAAAAAAACGGAGATCTTGTGGCTGGGTCGCCCCGGGCGGGGTGGGTGCCCGGCTTCCGACCCTGGACGGGACGACGCTGCACCCAGCGCCGTCGGTGAGGCCTGGGTGTCCAGCTGGACTCCCAGCTGTCCATGGAGGCCCAGGTCTCCTCGGTCAGCAAGGCTGCCTTCTTCCATCTCCGCCAGGCAAGGAGGCTGGCCCCCTACCTCTCCCGGAACGACCTAGCCACAGTGATCCAAGCCACGGTCATCTCGAGGCTAGATTACTGTAACGCGCTCTACGTTGGCCTCCCTATGTCGTCGACCCGGAAGCTCAGGCTAGTGCAGAACACTGCCGCCCGGCTCCTGTCTGGGGCTCCAGCAGGTTGCCGTATAACACCAATTTTGCAGGATCTGCACTGGCTGCCTATCGAGCACCGGATCGCCTTCAAAGTGTTGGCTCTTACCTTCAAGGCCTTGTACGGCCTGGGGCCAGCGTACCTGAGGGACCGCCTCGCTCCATACTGCCCTTCGAGATCACTACGTTCGGAGGATGCCAATCTTTTGGTAATACCATCTATAAAGTCGGGCGCACCTGACATCCACCCGCCGGAGGGCGTTCGATTATAGCTCCCACGCTATGGAACGCCCTTCCGGCCGAAACCAGGGGCCTGAGGACCTACTCCCGTTTAGACGGGCCTGCAAAACGTATTTGTTTAGGCAGGCCTTTAATGAGTAGGTCCATGCTATATTTCCTGTGCGGTGCTGGTGCGGCCTCTAATGTTGTGTTAATTGCTGCTGTTTTATTACTGTTGTTTTAATGTGCCGTTGTTGTTTTAACCACATGTTTTTAATTTTCCTATGTACCGGCTCTTGTGAGCCGCCGCGAGCCCTCGGGAGTCGGCGGCATAAAAGCCCCAATAATAAATAAATAATAAATAAAGAACACCCTGGAATCCTAAGCCCTCACAGAGCGGCCGCATGCCAGCACAGATGTGCCTATGCTGCCGTGGGGATGATGGTGTTCTTCCTGTGGTGCGGGCTGGTAGAGGACTTCCGTTTTCTTCAGGCTGACTTCCAGCCCTTGCTGCAACTATTCTGTTGGTTAACATGGCCAACTTTACCCTCCTCCCTTCTCTCTCTCTCTCTCTCTCTCTCTCTCTCTCTCTCTTTTTCTCTGTGTCCTGGAGTTCTTGCTGAGTTTGCACTCTTCCCTTTGTTATGTATATAGAGAGGGAAGAAACCCTCCCAAACTCAGAGAGGAAGGAAGAGTTGACGTCCGATATTAGCCGAAGTAAAACAAGGTCGTCATTAGCCAGCGAGCATCAAATTGGTGCCAACATTCCAAGCCGGAGAAGGGGAGGCCTCCCCGGGGACGGCGACTGGGCTTTGAACTTCAGGCGGCCGAGAGGGCGAGGTGTCAGCGTCGTCTCGGATGCAAATCAATCAAAGTGATGCACGATTGCCATAACGAGCCCGCCTCACCTCAGCGCTGCCCCCGTCCATATGGTCTTCATAACAGCCTTCGGCAGGCTGGGTGGCTCAAAGGACTCATTTCCTGTTGTAGCTGAACAGGGGTCTTGCTCCAGGATACAGAGAACGAGAGAGAGAGAGAGAGAAGGGAGGAGGGTAAAGTTGGCCATGTTAACCAACAGAATAGTTGCAGCAAGGGCTGGAAGTCAGCCTGAAGAAAAGGGAAGTCCTCTACCAGCCCGCACCACAGGAAGAACACCATCATCCCCACGTCAGCATCGGCACATCTGTGCTACGTCTGTTCAGCAGTTCACCTGTTTGGGCTGGAAGTCAGCCTGAAGAAAAGGGAAGTCCTCTACCAGCCCGCACCACAGGAAGAACACCATCATCCCCACGTCAGCATCGGCACATCTGTGCTTACGTCTGTTCAGCAGTTCACCTGTTTGGGCTGGAAGTCAGCCTGAAGAAAAGGGAAGTCCTCTACCAGCCCGCACCACAGGAAGAACACCATCATCCCCACGTCAGCATCGGCACATCTGTGCTTAAGTCTGTTCAGCAGTTCACCTGTTTGGGCTGGAAGTCAGCCTGAAGAAAAGGAAGTCCTCTACCAGCCCGCACCACAGGAAGAACACCATCATCCCCACGTCAGCATGGGCACATCTGTGCTTAAGTCTGTTCAGCAGTTCACCTGTTTGGGCTGGAAGTCAGCCTGAAGAAAAGGGAAGTCCTCTACCAGCCCGCACCACAGGAAGAACACCATCATCCCCACGTCAGCATCGGCACATCTGTGCTTAAGTCTGTTCAGCAGTTCACCTGTTTGGGCTGGAAGTCAGCCTGAAGAAAAGGGAAGTCCTCTACCAGCCCGCACCACAGGAAGAACACCATCATCCCCACGTCAGCATCGGCACATCTGTGCTTAAGTCTGTTCAGCAGTTCACCTGTTTGGGCTGGAAGTCAGCCTGAAGAAAAGGGAAGTCCTCTACCAGCCCGCACCACAGGAAGAACACCATCATCCCCACGTCAGCATCGGCACATCTGTGCTTAAGTCTGTTCAGCAGTTCACCTGTTTGGGCTGGAAGTCAGCCTGAAGAAAAGGGAAGTCCTCTACCAGCCCGCATCACAGGAAGAACACCATCATCCCCACATCAGCATCGGCACATCTGTGCTTAAGCCTGTTCAGCAGTTCACCTCCCTGGGAAGCATCATCTCTTCAGACGCCAAAATTGACAAAGAGATTGGGCGGTCTAAGGTTATTTTAAATGGTAAGCGAACATTATTCCCCCATGTAAAATCCGGCGAAGACGGAGCTCTTGTGGCTAGGCCGCCCGGGTGATGGGGATGTCCAGCTTCTGACCCTGGACGGTGTGGCGCTACGCCCATCGCCTTTAGTAAAGAGCCTGGGAGTCCACCTGGACTCCCAGCTGACCATGGAGACCCAGGTCTCCATGGCCAGCAAGTCCGCTTTTTTCCACCTTAGACAGGCGAGGCGGCTGGCCCCCTATCTATCCCGGAGCGACCTGGCCACGGTGAATTTACAGTAACCTACCTTGGCACACAGAGCCCCGACCATGCATGATGGGACTTGAAGTACCACCATGGAAAATGGGATTTGTAGTACTTCAAAACCCATCATTCCCCACAGACCACTGTGGCCCAGAACCAAGACCCATAAAGACCCAACTTGGCACACCATGCCCCCCATGACCCACACTCCATCCAACTGCAGTTTAGAGGAGGGCACACCGTGGATGATTGGACTTTCTCGCATCTCCTAAAAAGGGCACAGCAACGCGTGCCGGGTACAGCTAGTAAATATATAAATAAATAAAACAAATATACACTTATAATATCACAATACTATTAGTAGTATTATATTGTATCAATGTATATACAATATATTATGCCATACTCATACTATATTATATCATAATTACATTATACTACATTACAATATAATTATAATATATTGACATTATAATATAATATAATATAACATTCTATTCTATTATTATTATAAAATAATAAATAAAATTATTTATTTAAATAAAATTATCCTCTACTCAATATTTTCATGACTCCTATAAAACTCAAATAACCCAAAATAAAGTAAAATTAAATATTATATATTACTATTTTGTGCAATACCACTATGCCGCAATATTTTTTGTAATATTACATGTAATATAAAATATATCATTATTCTATTGTTATATTGTATTTGTATTATATTGTATGACAAGATTAAGCAGAACTGTATAATAATCAACAAGAAGTGCAATGTAAATGCATCAAAATCAGAATATATTACCTATCACCCGACTCATAATCCATAGGAGTCTCCCATAAATGTTCAAATGAGGCCAAATACAGGCAAACTTGGGCCCTCCCCCCCTCCTTCTAAGTGTTTTGGCCTCCAACTCCCACAACTCCTCATAGCCTCAGGCCCCTCAGGTCTAGACAGAAATAGAGCCGAAGAAAGGAAGGAGGGAGAGAAGAGGTCACGGAGGAGGAGGAGGAGAGCCCTTCCTTCATTCCTTCACTTACACTTCCTTCACTGATTCTTTTCTCCTTCCCTGCAAACGCGTGCGCGGCAGAGACAAAGGGAGAGGGGAAGCATTCCCTGCCTGCCCGATAGGGAGTGCTTTGCTTACAGGCTTCTGCGCAAGGGAGCTACTGGGCATGCGCGGAGGTTTTCGCGCATGTGCAGTTGCTCCTGCGCTCAACTTCAGCTCCGGACCAACTGCGCCTGCGCGAAAACCTCCGCACATGTCCGGAAGCGGCTTTGGAGCGCACAAGGCCGGGGCCCAAAAGCAGGCAGCTGCGGCGCTGCCTGAGGAACATCGGCAGGGCCAGGATGGCGCCCCATGCGGCCAGGATGGCGCCCCCTTCCCAGATGGTGCCCTATGCGGCCGCTTACTTGGCCTACCTGTAGCACCGCCCCTGTCCCCCACATTGCTCCTACTTCTCTGGTCTTTGTGACGAGGAAGAGGAATCTCCGAGCAAGAGCACTGCCTTGGAAGAATATGGGCCCAATGGGACTATGCTTGTTTCTTCAACACAACACAACATGAACTCTGCAAGCGCAGCATTTTTCCGAATGAAGCACAGAGTGTTTGAGGACCGGGACTTGGTATCCCGAGGCACATCTGTTTAGAGTCTAACTTTAGACGTACATCCCTGGATTAGTAAAATTCACAATAACACAAACACAAGAGGATCCCAGTGCACGCCAGGTTCTACCAATGCACACCAGCGCTTTCCGGTGCCCTGATGAACATCTATTCAGATGTGCACTCCTAGATTAGGAAGGTTCATGCTAACACAATGGCAAGAGTGTCACAAAGGCAATGGGGGGGGTCTCGAGGAGCAGGGCCGGATCATCGGCCTGTGCTGCCCAAGGCTAAATGTCTAAATGCCGCCCCCTGGGGAGTGGGGCCTCTTGCGGGGGGCGGGGCCAGCGAGAGGGAGAAGGCGCCGCCGGAAGTCCCGCCCCTAGAACGACTCATGCGGTTTTCGCCGCCGCCGCCCCCGCCCCGCTCGTGTTTGGGGCACGGGTGAGCGGGGCGGCGGCGGCGAAAACCGAGTCGCCCTAGGGGTGGGACTTCCGCCGGTGCCTTCTCCTCGCCGGCCTTCTCCTCGCCGGCAGCGACTCCGCCCCTCCTCCCTTCAGTGAAGGGAGGAGGCGGAACCAGCGTGAGGGAGAGAAGGCGCCTTCTCCCTCACGCCAGCCAACCAGCCGGGAAGGCGCCTTCTCCCCTCATGCCAGCCAGCCGGGGAAGGCCCCTTCTCCCCTCACGCCAGCCAACCAGCCGGGGAAGGCGCCTTCTCCCCTCATGCCAGCCAGCCGGGGAAGGCACCTTCTCCCCTCACGCCAGCCAGCCAGCCGGGGAAGGCGCCTCCTCCCCTCACGCCAGCCAGCCAGCCGGGGAAGGCGCCTTCTCCCCTCACGCCAGCCAGCCAGCCAGCCGGGGGCGCCTTCTCCCCTCACGCCAGCCAGCCAGCCGGGGAAGGCGCCTTCTCTCCTCACGCCAGCCAACCAGCCGGGGAAGGCGCCTTCTCTCCTCACGCCAGCCAACCAGCCGGGGAAGGCGCCTTCTCCCCTCACGCCAGCCAGCCAGCCGGGGAAGGCACCTTCTCCCCTCACGCCAGCCAGCCAGCCGGGGAAGGCTCCTCCTCCCCTCCTGCCAGCCAGCCAGCCGGGGAAGGCGCCGTCTCCCCTCACGCCAGCCAGCCAGCCGGGAAGGCGCCTTCTCCCCACGCCGCCAGCCAGCCGGGAAGGCGCCTTCTCCCTCACGCCAGCCAGCCAGCCGGGACGGCGCCTTCTCCCCCTCACGCCAGCCAGCCAGCCGGGAAGGCACCTTCTCCCCTCACGCCAGCCAGCCAGCCGGGAAGGTGCCTCCTCCCTCACGCCAGCCAACCAGCCGGGAAGGCGCCTTCTCCCCCTCACGCCAGCCAGCCAGCCAGCCGGGAAGGCGCTCGCCAGCCAGCCAGCCAGCCGGGAAGGCGCCTTCTCCCCTCACGCCAGCCAGCCAGCCAGCCGGGAAGGCGCCTTCTCCCCTCACGCCAGCCAGTCAGCCGGGAAGGCGCCTTCTCCCTCACGCCAGCCAGCCAGCCGGGAAGGCGCCTTCTCCCCTCACGCCAGCCAGCCAGCCGGGAAGGCGCCTTCTCCTCACGCACGCCAGCCAGCCAGCCGGGAAGGCGCCTTCTCCTCACACCAGCCAGCCAGCCGGGAAGACGCCTTCTCCCTCACGCCAGCCAACTAGCCGGGAAGGCGCCTTCTCCCCTCACGCCAGCCAACCAGCAGGGAAGGCGCCTTCTCCCCCTCACGCCAGCCAGCCAGCTGGGAAGACGCCTTCTCCCTCACGCCAGCCAGCCAGCCGGGAAGGCGCCTTCTCCCCCTCACGCTGGTTCTGCCTCCTCCCTTCACTGAAGGGAGGAGGGGCGGAGCCGCTGCCGGCGAGGAGAAGCGCGGAAGTCCCGCCCTACAGCGACTCGGTTTTTGCCGCCGCCCGCCGCCCGTGCCCCAAACACGAGCGGGGCAGGGCCGCCGGCGGGCGGCGAACCGAGTCGCCCTAGGGCGGGATTCTCCCCCGGTGCCTTCTCCCCGCCAGGCCTTCTCGCCGGGCAGCGACTCCGCCCCTCCTCCCTTCAGTGAAGGGAGGAGGCGAACCAGCGTGAGGGAGAAGGCGCCAGCCAACCAGCCGGGAAGGCGCCTCGGCATGCCAGCCAACCGCGGAAGGAGCCTTCTGCCCTCATGCCAGCCAGCCAGCCGTGGAAGGCGCCTTCTCCCCTCACGCCAGCCAGCCAACCGCGGAAGGAGCCTTCTGCCCTCATGCCAGCCAGCCAGCCGTGGAAGGCGCCTTCTCCCCTCACGCCAGCCAGCCAGCCGGGAAGGCGCCCTCCCCCTCACGCCAGCCAGCCAGCCGGGAAGGCGCCCCCCCCTCACGCCCGCCAGCCAGCCCGCGGGAAGGCGCCTTCTCCCCTCACGCCAGCCAGCCTGCCAGGAAGGAGCCTTCTCCCCTCACGCCAGCCAGCCAGCCAGCCGGGGAAGGCGCCTTCTCCCCTCACGCCAGCCAGCCAGCCGGGGAAGGCGCCTTCTCCCCTCACGCCAGCCAGCCAGCCGGGGAAGGCGCCTTCTCCCCTCACGCCAGCCAGCCAGCCGGGGAAGGCGCCTTCTCCCCCTCACGCCAGCCAGCCAGCCGGGAAGGCGCCTTCTCCCCTCACACCAGCCAGCCAGCCGGGGAAGACGCCTTCTCCCCTCACGCCAGCCAACTAGCCGGGGAAGGCGCCTTCTCCCCTCACGCCAGCCAACCAGCCGGGGAAGGCGCCTGCTCCCCTCACGCCAGCCAGCCAGCTGGGGACGACGCCTTCTCCCCTCGCCAGCCAGCCGGGAAGGCGCCTTCTCCCCCCTCACGCCAGCCAGCCAGCCGGGACGGCGCCTTCTCCCCTCACGCCAGCCAGCCAGCCGGGAAGGCACCTTCTCCCCTCATGCCAGCCAGCCAGCCGGGAAGGCGCCTCCCCCTCCCCAGCCAGCCAGCCGGGAAGGCACACGCCAGCCAGCCAGCCGGGAAGGCGCCTTCTCCCTCACGCCAGCCAGCCAGCCAGGGAAGGCGCCTTCTCCCACGCACGCCAGCCAGCCAGCCAGCCGGGAAGGCGCCTTCTCCCTCACGGCAGCCAGTCAGCCGGGAAGGCGCCTTCTCCCCTCACGCCAGCCAGCCAGCCGGGGAAGGCGCCTTCTCCCCTCACGCCAGCCAGCCGCCGGGGAAGGCGCCTTCTCCCCTCACGCCAGCCAGCCAGCCGGGAAGGCGCTTCTCCCCCTCACACCAGCCAGCCAGCCGGGAAGACGCCTTCTCCCCTCACGCCAGCCAACTAGCCGGGAAGGCGCCTTCTCCCCCTCACGCCAGCCAACCAGCAGGGAAGGCGCCTTCTCCCCCCACGCCAGCCAGCCAGCCGGGGAAGTCGCCTTCTCCCCTCACGCCAGAGAGCCAGCCGGGGAAGGCGCCTTCTCCCCTCACGCTGGTTCTGCCTCCTCCCTTCACTGAAGGGAGGAGGGGCGGAGCCGCTGCCGGCGAGGAGAAGCCGCGGAAGTCCCGCCCCCTACAGCGACTCGGTTTTGCCGCCGCCCGCCGCCCGTGCCCCAAACACGAGCGGGGCAGGGCCGCCGGCGGCGAAAACCGAGTCACCCTAGGGGCGGGACTTCCGCCGGTGCCTTCTCCTCGCCGGCCTTCTCCTCGCCGGCAGCGACTCCGCCCCTCCTCCCTTCACTGAAGGGAGGAGGCGGAACCAGCGTGAGGGGAGAAGGCGCCTTCTCCCCTCACGCCAGCCAACCAGCCGGGGAAGGCGCCTTCTCCCCTCAAGCCAGCCAGCCGGGGAAGGCACCTTCTCCCCTCACGCCAGCCAGCCAGCCGGGGAAGGCGCCTCCTCCCCTCACGCCAGCCAGCCAGCCGGGTAGGCGCCATCTCCCCTCACGCCAGCCAGCCAGCCAGCCGGGAAGGCGCCTTCTCCCCTCACGCCAGCCAGCCGGGAAGGCGCCTTCTCCCCTCACACCAGCCAGCCAGCCGGGAAGACGCCTTCTCCCCTCACGCCAGCCAACTAGCCGGGGAAGGCGCCTTCTCCCCTCACGCCAGCCAACCAGCAGGGGAAGGCGCCTTCTCCCCTCACGCCAGCCAGCCAGCTGGGGAAGACGCCTTCTCCCCTCACGCCAGCCAGCCAGCCGGGGAAGGCGCCTTCTCCCCTCACGCTGGTTCTGCCTCCTCCCTTCACTGAAGGGAGGAGGGGCGGAGCCGCTGCCGGCGAGGAGAAGGCGCCGCCGGAAGTCCCGCCCCTACAGCGACTCGGAAGGCGCCTTCTCCCCTCACGCCAGCCAGCCAGCCGGGGAAGGCGCCTTCTCCCCTCACGCCAGCCAGCCAGCCAGCCGGGGAAGGCGCCTTCTCCCCTCACGCCAGCCAGCCAGCCAGCCGGGGAAGGCGCCTTCTCCCCTCACGCCAGCCAGCCGGGGAAGGCGCCTTCTCCCCTCACGCCAGCCAGCCAGCCGGGGAAGACGCCTTCTCCCCTCACGCCAGCCAACTAGCCGGGGAAGGCGCCTTCTCCCCTCACGCCAGCCAACCAGCAGGGGAAGGCGCCTTCTCCCCTCACGCCAGCCAGCCAGCAGGGAAGGCGCCTTCTCCCCTCACGCCAGCCAGCCAGCTGGGGAGACGCCTTCTCCCTCACGCCAGCCAGCCAGCCGGGAAGGCGCCTTCTCCCCTCACGCTGGTTCTGCCTCCTCCCTTCACTGAAGGGAGGAGGGGCGGAGCCGCTGCCGGCGAGGAGAAGGCGCCGCCTCCCTCAGTCCCGCCCCTACAGCGACTCGGAAGGCGCCTTCTCCCCTCACGCCAGCCAGCTAGCCGGGGAAGGCGCCTTCTCCCCTCACGCCAGCCAGCCAGCTGGGTAAGTCGCCTTCTCCCCTCACGCCAGCCAGCCAGCTGGGGAAGACGCCTTCTCCCCTCACGCCAGCCAGCAAGCCGGGGAAGGCGCCTTCTCCCCTCACGCCAGCCAGCCAGCCGGGGAAGGCGCCTTCTCCCCTCACGCCAGCCAGCCAGCCGGGAAGCGACACTCTGCCCTCACGCCAGCCAGCCAGCCGCGGCAGGCGCCTCCTCCACTCATGCCAGCCAGCCAGCCGGGAAGGCGCCTTCTCCCTCACACCAGCCAGCCAGCTGGGGAAGGCGCCTTCTCCCTCACGCCAGCCAGCCAGCCGGGACGGCACCTTCTCCCCTCACGCCAGCCAACCAGCCGGGAAGGCGCCTTCTCCCCACGCCAGCCAGCCAGCTGGGGAAGGCGCCTTCTCCCCTCACGCCAGCCAGCCGGGGAAGGCGCCTTCTCCCCTCAGGCCAGCCAGCCAGCCAGCCGGGAAGGCGCCTTCTCCCCCTCACGCCAGCCAGCCAGCCGGGAAGGCGCCTTCTCCCCTCCCGCCCGCCAGCCAGCCAGCCGGGGAAGGCGCCTTCTCCCCTCACGCCAGCCAGCCAGCCGGGGAAGGCGCCTTCTCCCCTCACGCCAGCCAGCCAGCCGGGGAAGGCGCCTTCTCCCCTCACGCCAGCCAGCCGGGGAAGGCGCCTTCTCCCCTCACGCCAGCCAGCCAACCGGGGAAGGCGCCTTCTCCCCTCACGCCAGCCAGCCAGCCGGGAAGGCGCCTTCTCCCCTCATGCCAGCCAGCCAGCCAGCCGGAAGGCGCCTTCTCCCCTCACGCCAGCCAGCCAGCCGGGGAAGGCGCCTTCTCCCCTCACGCCAGCCAGCCAGCCGGGGAAGGCGCCTTCTCCCCTCACGCCAGCCAGCCAGCCGGGGAAGGCGCCTTCTCCCCTCACGCCAGCCAGCCAGCCAGCCGGGGAAGACACCTTCTCCCCTCAGGCCAGCCAACTAGCCGGGGAAGACGCCTTCTCCCCTCACGCCAGCCAGCCAGCCGGGGAAGGCGCCTTCTCCCCTCACGCTGGTTCTGCCTCCTCCCTTCACTGAAGGGAGGAGGGGCGGAGCCGCTGCCGGCGAGGAGAAGGCGCCGCCGGAAGTCCCGCCCTTACGGCGACTCGGTTTTTGCCGCCACCCCGCTCGCCCGTGCCCCAAACACGAGCGGGGCAGGGCCGCCGGCGGCGAAAACCGAGTCGCCCTAGGGGCGGGACTTCCCCTTACCCCTTCCTTCAGGCCCGGCCCCGGAAATGCCGCCCCCCAAAATCTGCCGCCCGAGGCAAGTGCCTCGGGTGGCCTTATGGGTAATCCGGCCCTGTCGAGGAGGCCTCTGGTTTCAACACAAGGGAAGTATCTATGCCCACAAAGGCAAAAAATATCCTGCGTACATGCTGTGGGAACAGGGCATCCCGTGAAGGAGGCATGTGGCTCCCCTCCGAAAAGCAAAGCACGCAGAGAAACATTGAACGCCCGCATGGAGCTTGGCTTCACCGCCAGTGAGATTTCCTCCGGGCTGGGATTTCTCTTTGTCGGTTGCGAGGTTAAGAGTTAAAATTCCAGAGATAATTATAATTATCCAAACCATCTGCTGCCTTCAGTGGCGAAGGAGGTGCCCACCAGCCGGCGCTGGCTAAATGATAACATTTCTCTCCAAAGAGCCCCAACCTATGCGCAAAAGAATCGGGACACTAGGTTACGCTCCAGAGCAGATTTATTTATTTATTTACTTACTTATTTATTTATTGTTTCGATTTGCATACCGTCCTTCCAATTTGGCTCAGGACGGTTTACAGTACATCGACCAAACATTAACCATAGACACAGGGGCGGTCTAAGGTAATTTCCAATGGTAGGCGAACATTATTTTGACGCCCCCAAAAAAAACATTATTCCCCCAATATTATTTTGGTGCCCCCAATTTTAAACGGTACCTTGCGCGCGCTCCTTCCATTCCTCCCACGCGCCGCCACTCCTTGCCCTGTGCATGTAAGCAAACTACGCGGCCGCGTGGGGCGCCATCTTGGATGGGCGTCGCCACGCCGGCTGCGCTGCTGTAGCAAACCTCCCTGCTGCTGGCCTGCAGCAGCTTCTGAGCATGCGCTGAAATTTTGGTGCATGCCCAGAACCACCGGAGCTGAAGTTCAGCTTCGGCAGTTCTGGGCATGCGCGAAAATGTCTGCGCGTGCTCAAGCTGCTGCAGGCAGCAGCAGGATCGGCGCTGGCCGCGCCACTGAAGCAAAAACTCCCTGCTGCTGCCTGCAGCAGCTTCTGAGCATGCGTGGACATTTTTCGTGCATGCCCAGAACTGCCGGAGCTGAAGTTCAGCTCTGGAGGTTCTGGGCATGCATGTAAATTTCTCCGCATGCTCAGAAGCTGCTGCAGGCAGCAGCAGGGATTGGCGCCGACCGCACAGCAGAAGAAAACCTCCCTGCTGCTGCCTGCAGCAGCTTCTGAGCACGCGCGGACATTTTCGCGCATGCCCAGAACCGCCGGAGCTGAACTCCGAAGGCCCCTCCTCGCACTTCCTGGTTCTCCCTGCCAGCCCCACTCACGGGGCGTTGCAGAGGGCGGAGAGCGCTCTCCTTGCCCTGTGCAACGCCCCATGGGAGGGGCCGGCAGCGCACACCAGGAAGCGCTAGGAGAGGCCTTCGGTTCAGCTCCGGCGGTTCTGGGCATGCGCGAAAATGTCCGCATGCTCAGAAGCTGCTGCAGGCAGCAGGCCAGTAGCAGGAGTTTTGCTTCGGCGTAGCAGGCCCGGTGCCGATCCCTGCTGCCTGCAGCAGCTTCTGAGCATCTTGCGGAATTTTATGCGCATGCCCAGAACCTCCGGAGCTGACGTTCAGCTCTGGCGGTTCTGGGCATGCGCGAAAATGTCAGCGCATGCTCAGAAGCTGCTGCAGGCAGCAGCGGGGAGTTTTGCTTCGGTGGCGCGGCCGGCGCCGATCCCTGCTGCTGCCTACAGCAGCTTCTGAGCATGCGCGGACATTTTCGCGCATGCCCAGAACTGCCGGAGCTGAACTTCAGCTCCGGAGGTTCTGGGTATGCGCGAAAATGCCCGCGCATGCTCAGAAGGTTTGCTACGGCGGCACGGCCAGCGTGGCGGCCCCCATCCAAGATGGCGCCCCACGCGGCCGCGTAGTTCGCGTACATGGACAGACCGCCCCTGCATAGACATAAAACAACATTAGCAATTTAAAACAGGATCACCCATGAACCAGGAGTGACTAGACATTAAATGCCTGTCGGAAAAGAACTGTTTTGCAGGCTTTCCGAAATGCCGGCAGTTCAGTGATTGCTCGGACTTCAAGTGGCAGGGAGTTCCACAGGCTCGGAGCAACAACAGAGAAAGCCCTCTGTCTCGTTGAGGACAGGTGGATGGTCCGTAAGGAAGGGGTCTGTAAGAGGTTGTGGTCCTCAGATCGAAGCGATCCCTGGGGAACATATGGGAGTAGACGGTCCCTCAAGTATACCGGCCCCAGACCATACAAGGCCTTGAAGGTCAAAACCAACACCTTGAAGGTGATCCGGTGCTCAATTGGCAACCAGTGCAGTCGCTGCAGGGTTGGAGTGATATGAGAACTGGCCGGTACTCCAGCCACGAGCCTCGCTGCAGTGTTCTGCACCAGTTTAAGCTTCCGGATGACCGACAAGGGAAGACCAATGTAAAGGGCATTACAGTAGTCTAGCCTCGAGATGACCGTTGCCTGGGTTACCGTGGCTAGGTCGCTTCCAGTGAGGTACGGGGCCAGCCACCAAGCCTGCCGCAGGTGGAAAAAGGCGGATCTGCTGACAGCCGAGACCTGGGCCTCCGTTGTCAGCAGCGGGTCCAATTGGACCCCTAGGCTCTTTACTAAAGATGGCGGGCATAATGCCTCACCGTCCAGGGTAGGCAGCTGGATCCCACACCCACCTGGGCGCCCCAATCTCGCGTGAAGAGGACCAAGGAGCGACTGACCCGGTAAGGGCCTGAAGATCACCCGGATGAGGCCCAAAGATCGACCGGTCGATCGCGATCTACTTAATGAGCACCCCTGATCTAAAACATCTAAAAAGCAATTGACACTCTAACCGTTCTCAGCCGAACGCCCTCTCAGACAACCACATTTTGCAAGCCGTGCGGAAATCTTTCAGTTCACGGGTGGCTCTGATGTACGGAGGGAGGGCGTTCCAAAGTGATGGAGCAATCACCGAGAAGGCTCTGCGCCGGGTTGATGTCAGATGGGCTTCCTTAGGGCCTGGGACATGTAGTAGATTCTGACGGTCTGAGGGAGGCGATCTCCAGGGTCGACACAGAGTGAGGCGTTCCCGTAGGTATGCCGACCCTTGGCCATGCAAGGCCTTAAAGGTTAGAACCAGCACCTTGTGAGTTATACGAAATTCGACCGGAAGCCAATGCAGTCGGTATATAATGGCCGCCGCATTCTGTACCAGTCGAAGTCTTCAGGTCACCAACAAGGGAAGGCCAACATAAAGGGCATTACAGTAGTCAAGTCTCGAAGTTACTGTGGCATGAACTACTGTGGCCAGATCATCCCCGGACAAGTAGGTTTCCAACCGCCTGGCCTGCCGAAGATGGAAGAAGGCCGACTAACTGACAGCAGAGACTCGTTTTCGGCGTTGAGTATTTATGTCACAGCGGATAGGCAACAGAAATATAGAAGTTTAATTCCCCATCGGCCCAAAAACTCCAGTCTCTGTTCGAGTGAATAATGAAACTCTCATTCAATTCACAAGGTAAATATATAACTTTGTATTGAATTGTGTTTAACAATAACTGGCAAAACATCGAAAAACAACAGCCATCACAGCTACCTTTCTAAACATCCTTTCCTCACAGATATTAAATCCCAACTGACAAATCCCAACTGTCACTTTGTAACTGACATTCCTCAAGGTCTTGAGACAGCGCCATCTGGTGTCAAACATGTCACACTGCAGGTCATCTCAAACTGCGAAAATATATCTTGTGCTGACTCATGAATTGCTATTCAAAATGCAATAATCTGCCAACTCGGGCCTCCATTGTCAATAACGGGTCGAAAATGACACCAAGGCTTTTGACGGTGGTACCGTGTTTCCCCGATAGTAAGACACCCCCGATTGTAAGACGTATCGGGGTGTCAGAGGGGTCGGCTAATATAAGCCGTACCCCGAAAGTAAGCCGTACCCCCGGCCGCCGCGTCACTCGGTCCCGCCGCTGCCGCCGCCGCCGCCACCCTCCCTGTGGCCTCCTCTTCGGGGAACGGAAGAGAGGCGGCTGAGGAGAGCCCTCTGCCGCCTCTCTTCCATTCCCCGAAGAGGGAGCTGCAAGGAGAACGATCGCACGGTTTCCCTGCAGCCCCCTCTTCGGGGAACGGAAGAGGGGTGGCTGAGGAGCCCTCTGCCACCCCTCTTCCGTTCCCCGAAGAGGGAGCTGCAAGGAGAACGATCGCGTGGTTTCCCTGCAGCCCCTTCTTTGGGGAACGGAAGAGGGGCGGCTGAGGAGAGCCCTCTGCCGCCCCTCTTCCGTTCCCCGAAGAAGGGGCTGGACGGAGAACGATCGCGCGGTTTCCCTGCAGCCCCCTCTTTGGGGAACGGAAGAGGGGCGGCTGAGGAGAGCCCTCTGCCGCCCCTCTTCCGTTCCCCGAAGAGGGGGCTGCACGGAGAACGATCGCGGTTTTCCTGCAGCCTCTTCAGGGAACGGAAGAGAGGCGGCAGAGGGCTCTCCTCAGCCGCCTCTCTTCCAATCCGAGAAGAGGCGGCCGCAGGGAGGGCGGCGGCGGAGGAGGAGGCGGGACCGAGTGACGCGGCGGCCGGGGTACGGCTTACCGTCGCCCAATGTAAGCCGTACCCCCGAAAGTAAGGCATAGTGGGACTTTTCGGGGGGGAAAGAAAGTAAGACGCTGTCTTACTTTCGGGGAAACACGGTAGCTGGAGAGAGAGGTTCGCCGTCTATAGTGGGCAGCTGTGCCTCATCCAATCCAGGACGACCCAGCCACAAGATCTCCGTCTTTGCCGGATTCACCCTCAGTCTACTGGAATGCACCCAACCTGCTATGGCCTCAAGGCAAGATGTGAAGTTATCGGGAACCGAGTGTGGTCGGCCATCCATCCGTGGAAGCAGCTGGGTGTCATCAGCGTACTGATAGCACTCCAGCCCATGACTAGCTGAGCGAGTGGTCGCATGTAGATGTTAAATAAGAGTGGAGATAGGATGGCACCCTGAGGGACTCCACACATGAGGGGTGATTTCTCAGAGACCCTCCCGTTACATTCCACTCGTTGCCAGCGGTTCCAGAGGAAGGAGTCCACCCAATTTAGGGCAGACCCTTGGACCCCCAAGGCCGTGGTTTAAAACAGTGTTTTTCAACCTTTTTTGAGCCGCAGCACATTTTTTACATTTACAAAATCCTGGGACACACCACCAACCAAAATGACACAAAACGACACTCTAACACAGTAATACATATCTATTATATAAAGGGGTTCCCGTCATGGAACGACCGTCCCAAACAGAAAAACCTTACAACGCAGAAACACCAAACTTGCCAACAGAAATAGGCCTCAAGCAAGGTAGGTTTGTAGCAAAGAAACTTCCCCCCCCCCCCAAACTAAAAGGCCCCAAAACAACGAGTTAAAAAAACTACATTTCCCAGCATCCTCCGGGGCTACCAACGACTCTCCCAGCCTCTGCATTCTGACAACATGATTGGCTGCCAATAAGGGCGGATTTGCATAACTCCTGTACTGGCCAGCCAACATGAACATTCCGACCCATAATAAACTGTCAGAGGAGGATAAGGCAAAGGGCTGAGGCACAAACACAAACACCCAATTCACTTCCCACAGAAAATTTGCACCCCTACAAATCACAGACCACGCCCAAAAATGACAGTAAGGCTTCATTAACTTAATTTCCCAGACTAGGCCTCACTTACTGGAATGCTGTTTACGCTCTGAATTGACAGTAAGGCTTCATTAACTTAATTTCCCTGACTAGGCCTCACTTACTGAAATGCTGTTTACGCTCTGAATTGACAGTAAGGCTTCATTAACTTAATTTCCCAGACTAGGCCTCACTTACTGGAATGCTGTTTACGCTCTGAATTGACAGTAAGGCTTCATTAACTTAATTTCCCAGACTAGGCCTCACTTACTGAAATGCTGTTTACGCTCTGAATTGACAGTAAGGCTTCATTAACTTAATTTCCCAGACTAGGCCTCACTTACTGGAATGCTGTTTACGCTCTGAATTGACAGTAAGGCTTCATTAACTTAATTTCCCAGACTAGGCCTCACTTACTGAAATGCTGTTTACGCTCTGAATTGACAGTAAGGCTTCATTAACTTGATTTCCCTGACTAGGCCTCACTTACTGGAATGCTGTTTACGCTCTGAATTGACAGTAAGGCTTCATTAACTTAATTTCCCTGACTAGGCCTCACTTACTGGAATGCTGTTTACGCTCTGAATTGACAGTAAGGCTTCATTAACTTGATTCTCCCGACTACGCCTCAGCTCATTGGACATTGTGTATGGCCTGAATTGACAGTAAGGCTTCATTAACTTGATTTCCCAGACTAGGCCTCACTTACTGGAATGCTGTTTACGCTCTGAATTGACAGTAAGGCTTCATTAACTTGATTTCCCAGACTAGGCCTCACTTACTGGAATGCTGTTTACGCTCTGAATTGACAGTAAGGCTTCATTAACTTGATTCTCCCGACTACGCCTCAGCTCATTGGACATTGTGTATGGCCTGAATTGACAGTAAGGCTTCATTAGCTTGCTGTTCCTGACTAGGCCTCAGCTCATGGGACATTGTGTATGGCCTGAATTTACAGTAAGCCTTCATTAACTTGCTGTTCCTGACTAGGCCTCAGCTCATTGGACATTGTGTATGGCCTGAATTGACAGCAAGGCTTCATTAACTTGCTGTTCCTGACTAGGCCTCAGCTCATGGGACATTGTGTATGGCCTGAATTTACAGTAAGCCTTCATTAACTTGCTGTTCCTGACTAGGCCTCAGCTCATTGGACATTGTGTATGGCCTGAATTGACAGTAAGGCTTCATTAACTTGATTCTCCCGACTACGCCTCAGCTCATTGGACATTGTGTATGGCCTGAATTGACAGCAAGGCTTCATTAACTTGCTGTTCCTGACTAGGCCTCAGCTCATGGGACATTGTGTATGGCCTGAATTGACAGTAAGGCTTCATTAACTTGCTGTTCCTGACTAGGCCTCAGCTCATTGGACATTGTGTATGGCCTGAATTGACAGCAAGGCTTCATTAACTTGCTGTTCCTGACTAGGCCTCAGCTCATGGGACATTGTGTATGGCCTGAATTGACAGTAAGGCTTCATTAACTTGCTGTTCCTGACTACGCCTCAGCTCATTGGACATTGTGTATGGCCTGAATTGACAGTAAGGCTTCATTAACTTGCTGTTCCTGACTAGGCCTCAGCTCATGGGACATTGTGTATGGCCTGAATTTACAGTAAGCCTTCATTAACTTGCTGTTCCTGACTAGGCCTCAGCTCATTGGACATTGTGTATGGCCTGAATTGACAGCAAGGCTTCATTAACTTGCTGTTCCTGACTAGGCCTCAGCTCATGGGACATTGTGTATGGCCTGAATTTACAGTAAGGCTTCATTAACTTGCTGTTCCTGACTAGGCCTCAGCTCATTGGACATTGTGTATGGCCTGAATTTACAGTAAGGCTTCATTAACTTGCTGTTCCTGACTAGCCCTCAGCTCATTGGACATTGTGTATGGCCTGAATTTACAGTAAGGCTTCATTAACTTGCTGTTCCTGACTAGGCCTCAGCTCATTGGACATTGTGTATGGCCTGAATTTACAGTAAGGCTTCATTAACTTGCTGTTCCTGACTAGGCCTCAGCTCATGGGACATTGTGTATGGCCTGAATTTACAGTAACCTACCTTGGCACACAGAGCCCCTATGACCCACGCTACATTCTAGTACAGTTTGGAGGAGGGTGGACCATGGATTATGGGTCTTGAAGTACCTCCATGGATAATGGGATTTGTAGTACTTCAAAACCCATCATTCCCCACAGACCACTGTGTCCCAGAACCAAGACCGATTAAGACCAAACTTGGCAAACAATGCACCCCATGACCCACACTCCATCCAACTGCAGTTCAGAGGAGGACACACGATGGATAATGGGATTTCAAGTACCTCCACTCACTTCCAAAGTACCCCACCCACACAAGCATCAACCTCTACATCAACACAGCAGACAGAAAGACAAAAAACATTGTATATCCACAAGCTCTGCAGAACGCCAGCAACACCACACACCGACAACTCCCCAGGACTTCAACATCCCACCCACCAGAACAACCCACAACGACACAGCCATGGCCCCAACAACACCATAACTAACAACAACTCCAACCCTTACATACTCAGACTTCCTCGCATCTCCTAAATAGGGCACAGCAACGCGTGCCGGGTACAGCTAGTAGTTAATACGTTTTTAAATACATTTATACACTCAGTGTGAAACCTGGACCTGTTTCGATGAACTCAACAAAGATATCCTGGCAGGAATGGCAGAAAGACACACACTTCCCACACAGAACTCCCATCACCAAGACGAAATACTATAAGAGTTTGGTGGGCATTGAACTTGGGTTTTGGAGTTGTAGTTCACCTATATCCAGAGAGCGCTGTGGACTCAAACAATGTTGGATCAGGACCAAACTTGGCATGAATACTCAATATGCCCAAATGTTTATTTATTTATTATTTAAACTTGTGAGTCGCCACTCCCGGGAGGCTCGGGGCGACTTACACCAATGTGAACACAGATGGAGTTTGGGGGAAAATAGACCTTGATATTTGGGAGTTACAGTTTCTGGGATTTATAGTCAACACACAATCAAAGAGCATCCTGAACTCTTGCAACAATGGAATTGAACCAAACTTGGCATATTGAACTCTCATGACCAACAGAAAGTACTGGAAGGGTTTGTTTGGGAATTGACCTTGAGTTTGGAAGTTGTAGTTCACCCACACCCAGAGAGCGCTGTGGGCAGGAGGGGGAAGAAAGGGTATCGGAGGTTCCAATTTCCCACGGCACACCTGATGATCGCTCACGGCACACTAATGTGCCACGACCAGGGGCGGTCTTTGCCATTACGCGGCCTACGCGGCCGCGTAGAGCGCCATCTTGGACGCTCCGGGGTGGGGCGCCATTGTGAGGCGCCGCAGCGTCGCCCGCCGTGCTGCTGCGCTGCGCTCCGCGGTTTCGCGCGCATGCGCAGTGCCTACGGACCTCAAGAGAGGTCCGTAGGCACTGCGCATGTGCGCTCCGCGGTTTCGCGCGCACGCGCAGTGCCTACGGACCTGAAGAGAGGTCCGTAGGCACTGCGCATGTGCGCTCCGCGGTTTCGCGCGCACGCGCAGTGCCTACGGACCTGAAGAGAGGTCCGTAGGCACTGCGCATGTGCGCTCCGCGGTTTCGCGCGCACGCGCAGTGCCTACGGACCTGAAGAGAGGTCCGTGGGCACTGCACATGTGCGCTCCGCGGTTTCGCGCGCACGCGCAGTGCCTACATACCTCTCTTGAGGTCCGTAGGCACTGCGCATGTGCGCTCCGCGGTTTCGCGCGCATGCGCAGTGCCTACGGACCTGAAGAGAGTCCGTAGGCACTGCGCAGCGCGCCCGAACCGGGAGCGCAGCGCAGCAGCAGGGCGGGGCGGCGCCGCGGCGCCTCACAATGGCGCGCACATTGGGAGCGCCGGGCGCCAAAATAATGTTCGCTTACCCCCCCCCGGGAGAGCTCGGACCGCCCCTGGCCACGACACACTGGTTGGGAAACACTGGTTTAAAAGATCGTAACCAACCGTATCAAAGGCAGCTGTACAATCTAACAATACAATGTTAGATCTTCGAAAATGTAATGGAAGTTACACTTGAAGGTTTGATTACACTATGCAACAAAATTAGAAGGTCCGTCAGCAATTAGATACATCAGCCTATGTCAATATAACAATGCAAGCTCCCTACATTGACCTCTCCCAGCCAGGCGTGCTCCATATGCACTGGGCTTTGGAAAACTCCCATCATCCCCAGCCCATGGACCCAGAAGGGGAGGCGCATTGCTACGTTGGGGAAACAGAGGCAGTCTCCCGAGAGGCTTACCTTCCTCGCAGTTGCTTCCTGTGAAGCCAGGGCAGCATCGCCACTCGAGGGCCGTGGCCGTTCTGTAGGAGATCTTGTACGTGGGCCTGATGAGAGTCCTGTAACTAACACAAGAAAGACGTCACATTGACCGCCCGAGAGGGAAAACATTCCACTAAATCTATATATATAAAGGAAGAGTCGTCATGGAAAGACCGTCCCAAACTGAGAAACCTTACAACGCAGAGACACCAAACTTGCCAACAGAAATGGGCCTCAGACAAGGGACGTTTGTAGCAAAGAAACTTTCCCCCCCAAAACCTAAAAGGCCCCCAAAACAACGAGTTAAGAAAACTACATTTCCCAGCATCCTCCGGGGCTGCCAACGACTCTCCCAGCCTCTACATTCTGACAACATGATTGGCTGCCAATAAGAGCGGATTTGCATAACTCCTGTACTGGCCAGCCAACATGAACATTCCGACCCATAATAAACTGTCAGAGGAGGATAAGGCAAAGGGCTGAGGCACAAACACAAACACCCAATTCACTTCCCACAGAAAATTTACACCCCTACAAATCACAGCCCACGCCCAAACATGACAGTAAGGCTTCATTAACTTAATTTCCCAGACTAGGCCTCATTTACTGGAATGCTGTTTACGCTCTGAATTGACAGTAAGGCTTCATTAACTTAATTTCCCTGACTAGGCCTCACTTAATGGAATGCTGTTTACGCTCTGAATTGACAGTAAGGCTTCATTAACTTAATTTCCCAGACTAGGCCTCATTTACCGGAATGCTGTTTACGCTCTGAATTGACAGTTAGGCTTCATTAACTTAATTTCCCTGACTAGGCCTCACTTAATTGAATGCTGTTTTCGCTCTGAATTGACAGTAAGGCTTCATTAACTTGATTCTCCCGACTAGCCCTCAGCTCATTGGACATTGTGTATGGCCTGAATTGACAGTAAGGCTTCATTAACTTGCTGTTCCTGACTAGGCCTCAGCTCATGGGACACTGTGTATGGCCTGAATTTACAGTAACCTACCTTGGCACACAGAGCCCCTATGACCCACGCTACATTCTACTACAGTTTGGAGGAGGGTGGACCATGGATTATGGGACTTGAAGCACCTCCATGGATAATGGGATTTGTAATACTTCAAAACCCATAATTCCCCACAGACCACTGTGGCCCAGAACCACGACCGATCACGACCAAACTTGGCACACACTGCCCCCCATGACCCCCACTCCATCCAACGGCAGTTCAGAGGAGGACACACCCTGGATAATGGGATTTCAAGTACCTCCACTCACTTCCAAAGTACCCCACCCACACATGCATCAACCTCTACATCAACACAGCAGACGGAAAGACAAAAAACATTGTATATCCACAAGCAATGCAGAACGCCAGCAACACCACACACCGACAACTCCGAAGGACTTCAACATCCCACCCACCAAAACAACCCACAACGACACAGCCATGGCCCCAACAACACCATAACTAACAACAACTCCAACCCTTACATACTCAGACTTCCTCGCATCTCCAAAATAGGGCACAGCAACGCGTGCCGGGTACAGCTAGTAGTGTATACTAGTCTTGGTTGATAAAAATGGTTGATAAGCCGTCTGAGGGCTCGCACTAAGACTCTAAACTATCTAGTCCGTGAGCTGCTTTGTGCTGACGATGCTGCCCTTGTCGCCCATTCAGAAGCAGCCCTGCAGCGCCTCACGTCCTGCTTTGCAGCAGCTGCAGGGCTGTTTGGGCTGAAAGTCAGCCTGAAGGAAACGGAAGTCCTCTACCAGCCCGCACCACAGGAATAACACCATCATCCTCACGTCAGCATAGGCACATCTGTGCTTAAGTCTGTTCAGCAGTTCACCTCCCTGGGAAGCATCAGAAAATGGAAGTCCTCTACCAGCCCGCACCACAGGAAGAACACCATAATCCCCACGTCAGCATAGGCACATCTGTGCTTGAGTCCGTTCAACAGTTCACCTACCTGAGATCATCTCTTCAGACACCAAGATTGACAAAGAGATAGATCACAGATTAGCAAAGGCATAGAGTGCATTCGGAAGGCTTCACAAAAGAGTCTGGAGCAACAAGCACCTGAGGCAAAGCACCAAAATCAGTGTGTACGGAGCTATCGTACTGTCTATTCTCCTCTATGGGTCTGAAACGTGGGTCACCTATCGCCAACACCTACGACTCCTCGAACGCTTTCATCAGCGCTGTCTTCGCACAATCCTAAATATACACTGGACCGACTATGTGACTAATGTTGCTGTCCTTGAGCAAGCAGGGGTCACCAGCGTTGAGGCCATGCTATTGAGAACACAGCTGCGCTGGGCAGGGCATGAGGTCTCTAGGATGGAGGACCACCGCCTCCCAAAGATACTACTCTATGGTGAACTCGCAAGAGAGGCGCCCCGAAAAAGAGATATAAGGACTTCCTGAAACAACATCTCAGGCTCGGCCAGATTGATCACCAACAATGTTCCACCCTGGCCTCACATCGGGAGGCATGGAGACGCACTCTCCACAATGCTGCGTCCTCTTTCGAGAAGGCACGCCGAACGCGTCTCGACAACGCGGAAAGAACCGCAACTTGGAAACAACATCACTCCAGGAGACTTTCTGCTGTGCTTTCTGCAACCAAACTTGCCTATCTCAGATTGTCCTTTTTAGTCATCAACGCGCTTGTAAAAAGCCTGGGATGAGTCCTTCCACGAAGTAATGCCGAGAGAGTGATAAAAAATGGTTCAAAACTCAGTTTGGACGAAGGGGGCACTGTTGCTTCAATTTTAAAGTCATATCTGTATTTTTCGGGGGGGGGGGATCGAAACTTTCCAAAACTTCCGAAACTTCCGAATCAATTCGTTAATGCGGACGCGTATGCGCAGTAGAAAAAAAAACCAGCCCTATCACTGTGGAAATTTCAGGGGCTTCCCCCATTTTTACACCAATCCTGATGAAACTTGCTACAGCAGAAGAACACATAGGCCGCTGTTAGCTTACCAAATTTCATAACCTTTGGCTTCTCCATGGATTTTTTTTGGCAAATTTTCTAAAATTGTATTTAAAAAAGCATGTTTAATACTTGTTTATTTCCTGTTTCATTGGGTGGTCTTTACTTTGAAAGTAGTTGTTCTACTCCAGAAACTTTGTTTGTGTGGCGCAAACTCTGTTCAATCATGCCCGGATTACCCATAAGACCAACGAGGCCATGGCCTAGGGGCACAAGCCGGGGGGGGGGGGGCGCGTAGATCATGGACCAAAAAAAAAACCTGGTCTGCGCCCCTCTTTCCCCCTTTCTCATGCCCCTCCTCGCGCCTTCTTCCGGCAAAGTCTCTGCTCTGTCCCCTCCGTCTATCACTCTCTCGCGTGCTCTCTCTCTCGTGTGTGCTCTCTCTCTCTCGCTCTCTCTCTTGCGCTCTCTCTCTTGCGCTCTCTCTCTCTCTCTCTCTCTCTCTCTCTCTCGCTCTCTCGCTCTCTCTCTTGTGCGCTCTCTCTCTCTCTCTCGTGCTCTCTCTCTTGCTCTCTCTCGGGCGCGCTCTCTCTCGCTCTCTCTCGCATCTCTCTCTCTCTTGCGCTCTCTCTCTCTCTCTCTCTCTCTCGCTCTCTCGCGCTCTCTCTTGCTCTCTCTCACGCGCGTTCTCTCTCGCTCTCTCTTTTCTCTCTCTCTCTCTCTCGCGCGTTTTCTCTTGGCCTGGGACTTCCCAGCGGAGGCGCAAGCCGGGGGGGGCGCAGATCACGAACCAAAAAAACCCCTGGTCTGCGTCCCTCTTTCCCCCTTTCTCATGCCCCTCCTCGCGCCTTCTCCTGGCAAAGTCTCTGCTCTGTCCCCTCCGTCTATCGCTCTCTCTCGCTCTCTCTCTCGCGCTCTCTCTCTCTCTCTCTCTGCGCGCTCTCTCTCTCGCGTGCGCTCTCTCTTGCTCTCTCTCGGGCGCTCTCTCTCGCTCTCGCGCTCTCTCTCTCGCTCTCTCTCGCGTGCGCTCTCTCTCGCGTGCTTTCTCTCTCTCTTGCACGCTCTCTCTATTGCGCTCTCTTTCGCGTGTGCGCGCTCTCTCTCTCTCTTGCGTGCTTTCTCTCTCATGCGCGCTCTCTCTCGCTCTCTCGCGCACTCTCTCTGTTCACTCTAACACAGTCATACATATAGTTAACATGTTTTAAAATGTAGTTATACCCTCGGTGCGAAACCTGGGCCTGTTTCGATGAACACAACATAGATATCCTGGCAGGAATGGCGGAAAGACACAAACTTCCCACACAGAACTCCCATAACCAAGAGAAAATGCTATAAGAGTTTGGTGGGCATTGACCTTCAGTTTTGGAGTTGTAGTTCACCTATATCCAGAGAGCACTGTGGACTCAAACAATTTATTCATTTATTTATTTATTATTCGGTTTTATATTCCGCTCCTCCCTGCAGGCTCGGGGCGGATCACACAAAAAGTAAAAACATACAATAAAAACATAAGTCGTAGCAATGATAAAACAAAGATTACAGTTCATGAGATCTCAGACATGCGCATACCATCTACAATTCAGAGCTTAACAGTAAGCCAGCCTAAAAAGGGCGGTCTTGCACGCCCTTCGAAAGGGGGCGAGCTCTGAAATCGCACGGGTATGGTCTGGAAGCGAGTTCCAGAGCACAGGAGCCGCAGCAGAGAAGGCTCGCTGTCTTGTAGTGGACAGGTGGCAGGAACGAAGCGATGGGATGGCCAACAGATTCTGCTCTTCCGAGCGTAAGGATCTCGGGGGAGCATACGGGGTAAGGCGGTCCCTCACGTACACTGGCCCTAGACCGTGTAAGGCAGGGCCGTAGCCAGGATTTTGATTCGGGGGGGCCGAGTTTGCTTCGGGGGGGTTGAGACTGGGTGGAAGAGGGTCTACCCTAGCAAACCTTTTGTATTATGGGAGTTATGGGCTGGAGTGTCACCAGTACGCTGACGACACCCAGCTCATTCTGAGGATGGAGGGCAGGCCGGGTTCTGTCCCCGATAATTTCCAACGCTGCCTCGAAGCCGTTACTGGATGGCTGCGAGCCAGTAGGTTGAGGGTGAATCCGGCGAAGACGGAGATCTTGTGGCTGGGTCGCCCGGGTGGGGTGAATGTCCAGCTTCCGACCCTGGACGGTGCGGTGTTATGCCCATCGCCTTCCGTAAAGAGCCTGGGGGTCCATTTGGACTCCCAGCTGACCATGGAGGCCCAGGTCTCTGCGGTCAGCAAGATCGCTTTTTTCCACCTCCGACAGGCAAGGAGGCTGGCCCCCTACCTATCCCGGAACGATCTGGCCACGGTGATCCAAGCCACGGTCATCTCAAGGCTGGATTACTGCAACGCGCTCTACGTTGGCCTTCCTCTGTCGGTGACCCGGAAGCTCAGGCTAGTGCAGAACACTGCCGCCCGGCTCCTGTCTGGCACGCCAGCTGGCGCCCACATAACACCTGTTTTGCAGGATCTGCACTGGCTGCCCATTGAGCACCGGATCACCTTCAAAGTGTTGGTCCTCACCTTTAAGGCCTTACACGGCCTGGGGCCAGCGTACTTGAGGGACCGTCTCACCCCATATTGCCCTCCGAGATCACTTCGGTCTGAGGACTCCAATCTCCTGGAGAGACCTTCAGCTAAACTCGCAAGGCTGACTGCTACCCGCCGGAGGGCGTTCTCTGTCATAGCACCTACGCTGTGGAACGCCCTCCCGGCCGGAACTCGGGCTATGAAGGACTTGCTCCCGTTTAGACGGGCCTGTAAACATACCTGTTTAAGCAGGCCTTTGGTGAGTAAGCCCTGCCCACGCCCGCCATCTATGCGTTCTTCTGAGGGTGATGTGCTGTTCATTGTGTTAACTGTGTTATTAATTACTGTACTGCTGTTGTTTTCCATTGTTTTTAACTGCTTATTGCCTGTATTTTACTGTGCCCTTCGGCTCCTGTAAGCCGCCGCGAGCCTCAGGGAGTCGGCGGCATAGAAGCCCGAATAATAAATAAATAAATATTGTTATCCCAATAACCTCATTAATGTGGGATATAATGAACATGGTGATCAGATCATGATATGAATAAACATAGCAGTTTAAATAATGTACCAGTAAGGCCTTTTCGCGGACCACCCTGAGAATTTCGGGGCTGAAGCCCCTTAGCCCCCCGGCTACATGCCTGGTGTAAGGCCTCAAAGGTTAAAACCAGCACCTTGAAGGCGATCCGGTACTCGATGGGAAGCCAGTGCAGTTGCCATAAGATGGGAGTGATATGCTCCCTCACCGGTGCTCCCACCAGCAAGCGAGCCGCGGCGTTCTGCACTAGCTTGAGTTTCCGGATTGTCGACAAGGGAAGGCCAACGTAGAGGGCGTTACAGTAGTCCAGCCTCGAGATGACCGTCGCTTGGATCACTGTGGCCAGGTCGTCCCTGGACCTGTTGGATCAAGACCAAACTTGGCATGAATACTCAATATGCCCAAATATGAACGCAGATGGAGTTCAGGGGAAACAGACCTTGACATTTAGGAGTTGTAGTTTCTGGGATTTATAGTTCCCCTACAATCAAAGAGCATTCTGAACCCCACCAATGATAGAACTGGGCCAAACTTCCCACACAGAACCCCCCAGGAGGCAAGAGGAGGTCTCTACTTGGGGAAAGGGAGGCGGGCCTTCCCAATGCATGGAGAGGGAGAGACCAAGTAGACAACGGGTGGGAAGGGGGGTGGTTGTAATTTTGTGCCTTTAAAGAGGTAGGTTTCTTAAGGTTTTTATACTTCAACACACTAGACTCCCCCCTCAGGAGGTTCCAATTTCCCAAGTCACACCTGATGATAGCTCACGGCACACTAGTGTGCCCCGGCACACTGTTTGGGAAACACTGCCCTAAAGTTTCCCCACTGGCGCAATTACTAGAATGAAAAAGTCACCAAACGTCATTACTCTCGTTATAGTAACAAAATGTTCACTAACAACACTTTAGAAATATTTTAGAAATGAAACGCCCTAATTTTGTAATGTGTTTTGATTCCCCCATCGGTCGCACAGCCCTAATGTGGATGTCAAAGGAGCTGTCCAGGGTGCTGATCCGTATTCCCAAACAGTTCCTTTGACCGCAAACCCAGAGAACCGTACAGATATGGAAGCTGGCGCCGTTTTCACGATGGAGCGGAAGGTGGCCGTTATTACCTGACTAAGTTGGCACAAGGTCCTGGCCACCGGCAGCTCTGGTAGACCCTCTGGATGACCGTCTCGGAGCCATTCTGGACCTGGCAGGATACCATCCGCGAGACTGTGTAGTGGCACCAGTGCCTGCAGGGGAGGATGACACAAAAGGCAGGCGCAGTGCGTTAATAGTAATACGGAATTCCCCGCTCTGAATTACAATCTGTTACGTGATTTTTGTTCCTGGGTTATAAACTGTCAAAAATATATTTTTTAAATTAACTAGGTATTTTTAATTACAAAAATGTGAGCCAAACACTCAAAGAGTTAGTAGGCCAAAGCCAGTGGGCTAAAGTTAGTGTCGTCCCAAAGAGAGTGAGTAGGCTGAAGCAAATACTAGTATTGTCCTGAGGAGAGTGAGTAGGCTGAAGCCTGTTAAGAGTCAGTGCGCCAAATCTAGTGTCATCCTGAGGAGAGTGAGTAGGCCGAAGCCTGTTAGAGTCAGTGCACCAAATCTAGTGTCATCCTGAGGAGAGTGAGTAGGCTGAAGCCCGTTTTACAGTTAGTGGCCCAAAGCTAGTGTCATCCTGAAGAGAGTGAGTAGGTCAAAGCCTGTTAGAGTCACTGCGCCAAATGTAGTCTCATCTTGAGGAGAGTGACTAGGCCAAAGCCTGTTAGAGTCAGTGGGACAAAGCTAGTGTCGTCCTGAGGAGAGTGAGTAGGCTGAAGCCTGTTAGAGTCAATCAAAAACTTTATTCACAAAGCGGAACCAGACCATCTAGTGTCATCCTGAAGGAACCTGTTAGAGTCGGTGCAAATCTAGTGTCATCCTGAGGAGAGTGAGTAGGCTGAAGCCTGTTAGAGTCAGTGCGCCAAATCTAGTGTCATCCTGAGGAGAGTGAGTAGCCCGAAGCCCGTTGGAATCAGAAGCCCAAAGCTAGTGTTCATCATGAGGAGAGTGAGTAGGCCAAAGCCTGTTAGAGTCAGTGCGCCAAAGCTAGTGTCGTCCTGAGGAGAGTGAGTAGGCTGAAGCCTGTTAGAGTCAATCAAAAACTTTATTACGGTCACAGACCATCACAAAGCGGAACCTGTTAGAGTCGGTGCGTCAAATCTAGTGTCATCCTGAGGAGAGTGAGTAGGCCGAAGCCTGTTGGAGTCAGTGCGCCAAATCTAGTGTCATCCTGAGGAGAGTGAGTAGGTCGAAGCCTGTTAGAGTCACTGCGCCAAATGTAGTCTCATCTTGAGGAGAGTGACTAGGCCAAAGCCTGTTAGAGTCAGTGCACCAAATCTAGTGTCATCCTGAGGAGAGTGAGTAGGTCGAAGCCTGTTAGAGTCACTGCGCCAAATGTAGTCTCATCTTGAGGAGAGTGACTAGGCCAAAGCCTGTTAGAGTCAGTGGGACAAAGCTAGTGTCGTCCTGAGGAGAGTGAGTAGGCTGAAGCCTGTTAGAGTCAGTGCGCCAAATCTAGTGTCATCCTGAGGAGAGTGAGTAGCCCGAAGCCCGTTGGAATCAGAAGCCCAAAGCTAGTGTTCATCATGAGGAGAGTGAGTAGGCCAAAGCCTGTTAGAGTCAGTGCGCCAAAGCTAGTGTCGTCCTGAGGAGAGTGAGTAGGCTGAAGCCCGTTTTACAGTTAGTGGCCCAAAGCTAGTGTCATCCTGAAGAGAGTGAGTAGGCCGAAGCCTGTTAGAGTCAGTGCACCAAATCTAGTGTCATCCTGAGGAGAGTGAGTAGGCTGAAGCCTGTTAGAGTCAGTGCGCCAAATCTAGTGTCATCCTGAGGAGAGTGAGTAGGCCGAAGCCTGTTACAGTTAGTGGCCCAAAGCTAGTGTCATCCTGAGGAGAGTGAGTAGGCCAAAGCCTGTTGGAGTCAGTAGCCCAAAGCTAGTTTCGTCATGAGGAGAGTGAGTAGGCTGAAGTCTGTTACAGTTAGTGGGCCAAAGCTATTCTATAGTTATACTATGTTATTGTATTATATAGGCCTCAAGCAAGGTACGTTTGTAGCAAAGAAACTTCCCCCCCAACACCTAAAAGGCCCCCAAAACACCGAGTAAAAATAAACCTACATTTCCCAGCATCCTCCGGGGCTGCCAACGACTCTCCCAGCCTCTACATTCTGACAACATGATTCGCTGCCAATAAGGGCGGATTTGCATAACTCCTGTACTGGCCAGCCAACATGAACATTCCGACCCATAACAAACTGTCAGCCAGAGCCTCCTCCAACACTTTCAAATCAGAAGCCCATGATGGAGATCAACACCATTCAAGGGGAGCTCTTCTTCCTTTCCCAAAAGATCTCCAGTGGCTTGGATTTCCACATTAATAAGAGGACCATCCAGCAACAATGGGGTTTGCCAAGGAGGGTGCTCCAGCCCCTCTATATGCTGGCTCCAAGGGGTGGAGGTCATCACCAAGTACCTTCTGATGCCCAGCGCTGGAAGAGCTCCCTCAGAATGCCTGCCCATGAGGAAAGCCTCACCGGACATCGACCAATGGGTGCAAAAGACACAGAGCAGGACATCTTGAAAAAGAGAGGAGCAGAAAGTAAGCTAGACATTTATTTATTTATTTATTTATTTATTTATTTATTAACTTCGATTTAGTATACTGCTCACTCCGGAGCTCAGAGCGGTTAACAAAGAAGCAAAAGCACCGTGAGTAATAAACAATTAAGCAGTTAAACAGTTAAAAACACATTACACATCAAGACAGTTAAAACCTATTAAAGCACTAGCCTTCGCCGAAGGCTGGGGGGACGAGATAAAATCTGGGGGAGCCATAGGCGGCATGGTGGGCAATGTGGTTGGGACAAGGACCGAACGCCTTTCTAAAGAGCCAAGTCTTCAAGGCCTTGCGGAAGGGCAAAAGAGAGCGGATGGCGCGGATCTCCTCCGGGGGAGGCCGTTCCAGAGACTTGGGACGGCTACCGAAAATGCCCTCCGCCGTGTAGTGGCTAGTCTGCAAGTTCCGAGGGAAGGCACCTCAAGGAGGTTGTGCTCCTCGGAGCGAAAGTGATCTCGCAGGCACATAAGGGGTAAGTCGCCCCTCAAGTACACTGGCCCCAAACCATAGATGGCCTTAAAAGTGAGGGCTAACACCTTGAAGAGGACCCGAATTCAATCGGGAGCCAGTGCAGCTCACAAGAAGTGGAGTCGCGCGGTCGGATCTTGCAGCGCCCAGAAGGAGGCGAGCTGCGGCATGCTGCACCAGCTTAAGCTTCCGATCATCGACAAGGGAAGGCCAATGTAGAGCGCATTACAGTAGTCGAGCCTCGAGATGACCGTGGCTTGGATCACCGTAGCAAGGTCGCGTTGGGAGAGGTAGGGAGCCAGGCGCTTAGCCAACCGTAGGTGGTAGAATGCTGTCCTGCAGGTGCAGCCAATCTGCTCCTCCATGGACAGGTGGGCGCCCAGCCGGACCCCTAGACTTTTACCGATGGCTGAGGGCGAAGGGCCACACCATCGAATGTTGGCAGCTGGGTCGCTACCCCCCCCCCCCCGGCGGCCCACCCACAAGATCTCCGTCTTCGCCGGTTCACCTTCTACTTACTGGCTCGCAGCCATCCAGTGTCGGCTTCATGGCAAAGATGGAAATTATCGGGTACAGAGACTGCCCGGGGTCCAACCTCGGAATGAGCTGGGTATCATCAGCGTACTGATGACACTCCAGCCCAAAACTCCGCACCAATTGGGCGAGTGGTCGCATGTAGATGTTAAATAACAGCGGGGAGAGGATAGCCCCCTGAGGCACCCCGCAACTCAGCGGGAGCCTCCGAGACCGCGCCTCCCCACTTCACTCGCTGCTGGCGGCGTTGGAGGAAGGAGGACAGCCAGTTGAGGGCTGTCCCCTCACCCCCCGCCACCGCCTGGCGGTGTGTCAAAAGTTGGTAATCGACGGTATCAAACGCTGCCGTGAGGTCCAATAACACGAGCAGCGCCGATCCGCCTCGGTCCAAATGGCAGCGGAGTAGGTCTGTGATGGAGACCAGGACAGTCTCCGTCCCATGGCCTGAGCGGAAGCCGGACTGGAAGGGGTCTAGCCAGGTTGCGTCATCCAAGGTCTGCAGCTGGTCCATTGAAGATCTTGAGAAAGGTGGCTCAAAAGGATACGGAAAGGATTTTAACAGTCCCCCAACAGACACTGGACGCACCTGTGAAGATAGAGATCCCCTGACAGGACAAGCCCTCCCCAAGCTGATCCGTCCTGGCCATGGCACAAGTCAAACCCCAAGGACTGCAGGCAAAGAGCTGAGGCACAAACATAACACACCCACTTCACTCACAACAATTCCAACCCTGACATACTCAGACTTTCTCGCATCTCCTAAATAGGGCACAGCAACGCGTGCCGGGTACAGCTAGTTATACTATATTACACTATGTACACAATTTGTTCATCTGTATACCTTTATAAAGCGGAATGTTTGTATGTATGTGTGCGGAGGGCGGGAGGGCGGGAGGGCGGGAGGGCGGGAGGGCGGATATGTGGCAGCCACTTTCACAGGCCACAGCGATATGTGGCAGCTATTTGCATAAAGTCCTTTGATTGGCCAGCCTTGGCACTCCAAAATTCTAAGTGCCAGCTATTTGCATAAAGTCCTTTGATTGGCCAGCCTTGGCACTCCAAAATTCTAAGGCACCAGACAGAGGGCATTGATAGCCACAGATTAGCTAGCATCCCAGAATCCAGGCCTCTACATTCAAACAACAGGATTTCTTCCCACTGAGGGGAAAAAATGCACCATCAACATTCCCTCCCCACTTGGCTCTGTGAAAACAAAATGGAATCCTGTTCTCTCCTCCCCCTCAGCTTTTAGAAAATGGCTGCCTGCCATTCCGCCTTTTAAAGTTACCAATTACCAGCAGAACAGGCCAGAACATTACAGGCCCCAAAAGAGAGTTTAGGGCAGGATGGGCCACGAATGATGGGATTTGCATCCCAATTCACTTCCCAGAAAACACTGTAGCCCCTACAAATCACAGACCAGGCCCAAAATTTACAGTAAGGCTTCATTAACTTGATTTTCCTGACTAGGCCTCAGTTAATAGGACATTGTGTATAGCCAGGCCCCAAAAGAGAGTTTAGGGCAGGATGGGCCACAAATGATGGGGTTTGCATCCCAATTCACTTCCCAGAAAACACTTTAGCCCCTACACATCACAGACCAGGCCCAAAATTTACAGTACGGCTTCATTAACTTGATTTCCCTGACTAGGCCTCCGTTAATGGGACATTGTGTATGTCCTGAATTAACAGTAACCAACCTTGGCACAATGAGCCCCTATGACCCATGGTTCATTCTACTGCAGTTTGGAGTAGGGAGGACCATGGATGATGGTACTTGAAGTACCATCACAGGTTATGAGATTTGTAGTACTTTCAAACTCTTCATTCCCCACAGACCAAGGCGGCCCTAAACCACAAGACCAAACTTGGCACACAGTACCCCCATGACCCACACTCCATCCTACTGCAGTTTAGAGGAGGATGGACCATGAAGATGGGATTTCAAGTACCTCCATTCACTTCCCAAGCCCGCTGCGACCCTCATCCAGTGCATAATCATGACCACACTTGGCACAAAAAGCCCCCCGTGACCCAATGGACGTCCTGATGCAGTTCGGAGGGGCGGACCACGGATGATGGGACTTGAAGTACCTCCACTCATTTCACCAGACCATTGCCAACCTCATCCAAACACTGATCAAGACCAAACTTGGCACACAGAGCCCCCATGACTCATTCTACATTCTGGTGCAGTATTGAGGAGGATGGACCACGAATGATGGGACTTGAAGTACCTCCCCTCACTTCCCAAGACTGCTGCGACCCTCATTCAATGACTAATGAAGACCAAACTTGGCACACAAAGCCCTCATGACCCACTCTACATCCTGTGCTGTTGGGAGGGGGGTGGACCATGGCCGATGGGACTTGCAGTACCTTCACTAAGTTCCTGAGACCACTGCAAGCCACATACACATCTAATAGGAACCAACCTTGGCACACAATGCCTTCCTCAAATAACCTGGGCACCGCCGGGTCCTCAGCTAGTAGATTATAAATGCCATTTCCTAATAGGTTCTATGATAACGACATGGAAAAGGTGTATTAAACGGCACCAACCTTGTTTCTGCGGGAGGGACATCCTGCTAGAGCAGTGTTTCCCAACCCTTTTTGAGCCGCGGCACATTTTTTACATTGACAAAATCCTGGGGCACACCACCAACCAAAATGACACAAAATGACACTCTAACACAGTAATACGTATAGTTGATATGTTTTTAAATGTATTTATACACTCGGTGTGAAACCTGGGCCTGTTTCGATGAACACAACATAGATATCCTGGCAGGAATGGCAGAAAGACACACACTTCCCACACAGAACTCCCATAACCAAGAGAAAATACTACAAGAGTTTGGTGGGCATTGACCTTGGGTTTTGGAGTTGTAGTTCACCTATATCCAGAGAGCACTGCGGACCGAAACAATGCTGGATCAGGGCCAAACTTGGCATGAGTACTCAATATGCCCAAATGTGAACACAGATGGAGTTTGGGGGAAATAGACCTTGACATTTGGGAGTTACAGTTTTTGGGATTTATAGTTAACACACAATCAAAGAGCATCCTCAATTCTTGCAACAATGGAATTGAACCGAACTTGGCATATTGAACTCTCATTACCTACAAAAAGTACTGAAAGGGTTTGCTTGGGAATTGACCTTGAGTTTGGAAGTTGTAGTTCACCTATATCCAGAGAGCACTGCGGACTGAAACAATGCTGGATCAGGGCCAAACTTGGCATGAATACTCAATATGCCCAAATGTGAACACAGATGGAGTTTGGGGGAAATAGACCTTGTCCAGTCACGGCTTCGAGGCATAGATGGAAACAATCGGGTACGGTGTCCGGCCTGCCGTCCATTCTCAGCACCAGCTGGGTGTCCTCAGCGTACTGATAACACTCCAGACCAAAGTCACGAACCAGCTGGGCCAGCGGCAGTGCCGGCCTTTGCCATTCCGCCAAGTAAGCGGCAGCGTAGGGCGACGGGTCCTGGGAGGCGTCGCCGCCTGGGAGGCGCCGCCACGCTGGCCTCCCCCTCGCCGCCCGCGCCTCCTACCCCCGGAGCCAGTGCTGCCAGCGCCTCCGTCGCCCGGTGGTGCAGCCGCGCGGACGCACCAGCGCAGCTGCGCATGACGTCGCCCGCGCATGCGCAGCCGCGCGTGACTCACTCACGCAGCTGCGCGTGACGTCACCGCGCGTGTGCAGCCGCGCGTGACGCACTCGTGCAGCTGCGTGTGATGTCGCCGCGCGGGCCGCCGCGGCGACCAGCAGCCATGGGGGGCACAAAAATAAGACTCGCCTACCTCCCCGGGAGAGGTGAGACCGCCCCTGGCCAGCGGACGCATATAGATATTGAACTTTTTTTCCTGTGAAAATCGGCATTGACTTTAGATCCGAACCACCAGCGCGCCCTACATAAATAGGGAAGGACATATGTGGAACCAATGTTAGAAAATATTAGGAAACCAGGCAAGAATCGAAATGATTCTCCTCCTTTGATGCCCTCCCTCCTTCTCCAAATTATGACTTTTGTGGGTTCAAAGGGAAGCCCCTCCCGTGAAGATTAGAGGGCGCCTCTGGCGGGACAGGAAAGGCTTTCAATTAGGCCGCCCGTGTTTTATTGCGAGGAAACCCTCCATTTGGGCAAAGGGAACGACATCAAAGGGCTTTGTCTCCCCAAGTTCATCTTGTCTTCCTTTCTCGACATCTCCCAAGAAGTACAGGCTCTCCCCAAGTGACGAATACGAGTGGTTATGCAGGGGCGGTCTAAGGTAATTTTAAATGGTAGGCGAACATTATTTTGGTGCCCCCAAAAAACATTATCTTGCCCCCATGTAAATCAAATATACAATTATAATATCACAATACCATTAGTAGTATTATATTGTATCAATGTATATACAATATATTATACCATACTCATACTATATTATATCATAATTATATTCTACTACACTAGCTGTACCCAGCACGCGTTGCTGTGCCCTTTTGGGAGATGCGAAAGTCCAATCATCCACGGTGTGCCCTCCTCTCTGTTGGATGGGTCATGGATGGGTGTGCATGGGCATGGTGTGCCAAGTTGGGTCTGTATTGGTCTTGGTTCTGGGCCACAGTGGTCTGTGGGGGAATGATGGTTTGAAGTACTACAAATCCCATTTTCCATGGTGGTACTTCAAGTCCCATCATGCATGGTCGGGGCTCTGTGTGCCAAGGTAGGTTACTGTGAATTCAGGCCATACACAATGTCCCATGAGCTGAGGCCTAGTTAGGAACAGCAAGTTAATGAAGCCTTGACAGTAAGGCTTCATTAATTTGATTTCCCTAACTAGCCCTCACTTACTGGGAAGCTGTTTACGCTCTGAATTGACAGTAAGGCTTCATTAACTTGATTTCCCCTAACCAGCCCTCACTTACTGGGAAGCTGTTTATGCTCTGAATTGACAGTAAGCTTCATTAATCCTGATTTCCCTAACTAGCCCTCACTTTACTGGGAAGCTGTTTACGCTCTGAATTGACAGTAAGGCTTCATTAACTTGATTTCCCTAACTAGCCCTCACTTACTGGGAAGCTGTTTACGCTCTGAATTGACAGTAAGGCTTCATTAACTTGATTTCCCTAACTAGCCCTCACTTACTGGGAAGCTGTTTACGCTCTGAATTGACAGTAAGGCTTCATTATCTTGATTTCCTAACTAGCCCTCACTTACTGGGAAGCTGTTTTGACAGTAAGGGCTCTGAATTGACAGTACTTAGGAAGCTGTTTATGCTCCTGATTACAGTAAGGCTTCATTAACTTGATTTCCCTAACTAGCCCTCACTTACTGGGAAGCTGTTTCCGCTCTGAATTGACAGTAAGCTTCATTAACTTGATTTCCCTAACTAGCCCTCACTTACTGGGAAGCTGTTTAAATTGACAGTAAGGCTTCATTAACGGGGAAGCTGTTTTATGCTCTGGTGACAGAATTGACAGTAGGCTTCATTAACTTGATTTCCTAACTGGCCCTCACTTACTGGGAAGCTGTTTACGCTCTGAATTGACAGTAAGGCTTCATTAACTTGATTTCCTAGCCCTCACTTACTGCTGTTTTACGCTCTGAGGCTTCATTAACTTGCCTTATGCTCTGAATTGACAGTAAGGCTTCATTAACTTGGATTCCCTAACTGGGACTTACTGGGAAGCTGTTTACGCTCTGAATTGACAGTATGTCTTCATTAACTTGATTTCCCTAACTAGCCCTCACTTACTGGGAAGCTGTTTACGCTCTAAATTGACAGTAAGGCTTCATTAACTGATTTCCCTAACTTCACTTACTGGGAAGCTGTTTTACGCTAATTGACAGTAAGGCTTCCTAACTTGATTTCCTAACTAGCCCTCACTTACTGGAAGCTGTTTACGCTCTGAATTGACAGTAAGGCTTCATTAACTTGATTTCCCTAACTAGCCCTCACTTACTGGGAAGCTGTTTTTACGCTCTGAATTGACAGTAAGGCTTCATTAACTTGATTTCCCTAACTAGCCCTCACTTACTGGGAAGCTGTTTACGCTCTGAATTGACAGTAAGGCTTCATTAATTTCCCTAACTAGATTTCCGCTAATTGACAGTAAGGCCATTAACTCACTTACTGGGAAGCTGTTTTACGCTCTGAATTGACAGTAAGGCTTCATTAACTTGACCCCTAGTAACTTACTGGGAAGCTGTTTACGCTCTGAATTGACAGTAAGGCTTCATTAACGATTTCCCTAACTAGCCCTCACTTACTGGGAAGCTGTTTACGCTCTGAATTGACAGTAAGGCTTCATTAACTTGATTTCCCTAACTGTTTAGCCCTCACTTACTGGGAAGCTGTTTATGCTCTGACTTGACAGTAAGGCCCTCCTTACTGGGGAAGCTTCATTAACTTGATTTCCCTAACTAGCCCTCACTTACTGGGAAGCTGTTTATGCTCTGAATTGACAGTAAGACTTCATTAACTTGATTTCCCTAACTAGGCCTCACTTACTGGGAAGCTGTTTACGCTCTGAATTGACAGTAAGGCTTCATTAACTTGATTTCCCTAACTTGCCCTCACTTACTGGGAAGCTGTTTACGCTCTAAATTGACAGTAAGACTTCATTATCTTGATTTCCCTAACTAGCCCTCACTTCCTGGGAAGCTGTTTACGCTCTGAATTGACAGTAAGGCTTCATTAACCTGATTTCCCTAACTAGCCCTCACTTACTGGGAAGCTGTTTACGCTCTGAATTGACAGTAAGGCTTCATTAACCTGATTTCCCTAACTAGCCCTCACTTACTGGGAAGCTGTTTACGCTCTGAATTGACAGTAAGGCTTCATTAACCTGATTTCCCTAACTAGGCCTCACTTACTGGGAAGCTGTTTACGCTCTGAATTGACAGTAAGGCTTCATTAACTTGATTTCCCCTAACTAGGCCTCACTTACTGGGAAAGCTGTTTGTCTGAATTGACAGTAAGACTTCATTAACTTGATTTCCCTAACTAGCCCTCACTTACTGGGAAGCTGTTTACGCTCTGAATTGACAGTAAGGCTTCATTAACTTGATTTCCCTAACTAGCCCTCACTTACTGGGAAGCTGTTTATGCTCTGAATTGACAGTGAGACTTCATTAACTTGATTTCCCTAACTAGCCCTCACTTACTGGGAAGCTGTTTACGCTCTGAATTGACAGTAAGGCTTCATTAACTTGATTTCCCTAACTAGCCCTCACTTCCTGGGAAGCTGTTTACGCTCTGAATTTACAGTAAGGCTTCATTAACCTGATTTCCCTAACTAGGCCTCACTTACTGGGAAGCTGTTTACGCTCTGAATTGACAGTAAGGCTTCATTAACTTGATTTCCCTAACTAGCCCTCACTTACTGGGAAGCTGTTTACGCTCTGAATTGACAGTAAGGCTTCATTAACCTGATTTCCCTAACTAGGCCTCAATTACTGGGAAGCTGTTTACGCTCTGAATTGACAGTAAGGCTTCATTAACTTGATTCTCCCGACTAGGCCTCAGCTCATTGGACATTGTGTATGGCCTGAATTGACAGTAAGGCTTCATTAACCTGCTGTTCCTAACTAGGCCTCAGCTCATGGGACATTGTGTATGGCCTGAATTTACAGTAACCTACCTTGGCACACAGAGCCCCGACCATGCATGATGGGACTTGAAGTACCACCATGGAAAATGGGATTTGTAGTACTTCAAAACCCATCATTCCCCACAGACCACTGTGGCCCAGAACTAATACCAATAAAGACCCAACTTGGCACACCATGCCCCCCATGACCCACACTCCACCCAACTGCAGTTTAGAGGAGGGCACACCGTGGATGATTGGACTTTCTCGCATCTCCTAAAAAGGGCACAGCAACGCGTGCCGGGTACAGCTAGTTGGTTATAAAACTCCAATATGCCGGTGATATCATAGCCTGTGCGCATTCAGAAGAAGGCCTACAACATCTGTTATAGAACTCCAATATGCTGATGACAATGTAGTCAGTGCGCATTGAAGAAAACCTACAAGCCACTCTGTACACCTTTGCAGAAGCATACCCTTTCCCACACTTCCCTGCAGCACACAGCAAACACAAGAGAAATGGATCAGCAACTGAACAGATTTGAGGTGTTTGGGGGACTGACTCAACAGGATGGAAGTTGTAGTTCACCCTGCATCAAGGCAGAGCACTGTGACCCCCTTCAATAATGGACCGGGACCACTTTTGGCACACAGAACCCCCATGACCAGGTTTGGGGAAATCGACCTGGATTTATAGGAGTTGTAGTTCCCCTACGTTCAGAGAGTACCATGAACACAACCAACAATGGATCTGGACCAAACTTGGCATGGATGATGGGACCTGTATTACCTTCACTCACTTTCAGAGATCTCTGTGACCCCCCATGCACGACGGACCTGGACCACTACGACCCTCACGAATGACAAAACTTGCCACACAGACTCTCCTTGACGCACTTTATGTCCTGCTGAGGATTGTGGGAGGATGGACCAGGGATGATGGGATTTGCAGTACCTTCACCCATTTCCACAGACCACTCGACCCTCACGAATGACAGGCCGGGATAAAACTTGCCACACAGACTCTCTATGACGCACTTTATGTCCTGCTGAGGATTGTGGGAGGATGGAGCACAGATGATGGGATTTGTAGTACCTTCACCCATTTCCACAGACCACTACGACCCTCACGAATGACAGGCCGGGACAAAACTTGCCACACAGACTGTCTATGACGCACTTTATGTCCTGCTGAGGATTGTGGGAGGGTGGGCCAGGGATGATGGGATTTGCAGTACCTTCACCCATTTCCACAGACCACTACGACCCTCACGAGTGACAGGCTGGGACAAAACTTGCCACACAGACTCTCTATGACGCACTTTATGTCCTGCTGAGGATTGTGGGAGGGTGGACCAGGGATGATGGGATTTGCAGTACCTTCACCCATTTCCACAGACCACTACGACCCTCACGAATGACAGGCCGGGACAAAACTTGCCACACAGACTCTCTATGACGCATGTCCTGCTGAGGATTGTGGGAGGGCGGACCAGGGATGATGGGATTTGCAGTACCTTCACCCATTTCCACAGACCACTCGACCCTCACGAATGACAGGCCGGGACAAAACTTGCCACACAGACTCTCCTTGACACACTTTATGTCCTGCTGAGGATTGTGGGAGGATGGAACACAGATGATGGGATTTGTAGTACCTTCACCCATTTCCACAGACCACTCGACCCTCACGAATGACAGGCCGGGACAAAACTTGCCACACAGACTCTCTATGACGCACTTTATGTCCTGCTGAGGATTGTGGGAGGGTGGACCAGGATGATGGGATTTGCAGTACCTTCACCCATTTCCACAGACCACTCTGACCCTCACGAATGACAGGCCGGACAAAACTTGCCACACAGACTCTCCTTGACCCACTTTATGTCCTGCTGAGGATTGTGGGAGGATGGAGCACAGATGATGGGATTTGTAGTACCTTCACCCATTTCCACATACCATCACCCTTTTCTTTTCTTTCTTTCTTTTTCTTTCTTCCCTCCATTCCTTTCCTTCCCTTCCTTTTTCACTTTCATTCATTCTCTTTTCCTTCCTTTCTTTTGTTCATTCTTTCTTCCCTCCTTTCCTTTTCCCTTCCTCTTTTCCTTTCCTGTTTCCCCCATTCATTTATTTGTTCTTTTCCTTTCCTTTCCTTCGCTCTTTCCTCCCCTTCTTCCGTCCCTCTTTTCCTTTCCCCCTTCCTTCCTTCTGTTCTTTCCTCCTTCATTTCACTTCCTGTTTGCCTTTCTTTCATTCTTTTCTTTCTTCCCTCCTTTCTTTCCTTCTTTCTTCCCCCTTTCTTTCTCTTCCCTTCCAGTTTCCTTTCTTTCATCCTTTCTTCTCTCATTTCCTTTCCCTTCTTTCCCTTCTTTCTCTCTCTCACTCTCCTTATCCCTCCTTTCCTTTCTCTCTTTTTTCTTTCCCTTCTCCTTCCTTCTGTTTCTTCACTCTTTTGCTTTCTTCCTTCTTTCTTTTTCTCTCATTCATTCTTTCTTCCCTCCTTTCCTTCCCCTTTCTTTCTTCCCTCCTTTCCTTTCCTTCTTTCTTCCCTCCTTTCCTTTCTTCCCTCCTTTCCTTCCCCTTTCTTTCTTCCCTCCTTTCCTTTCCTTCTTTCTTCCCCTTTCTCTTCCCTTCCAGTTTCCCTTTCTTCATTCTTTCTTCTCTCATTTCCTTTCCCTTTTCCTTCCCTTCTTTCTCTCTCTCACTTCTTCCCTCCTTTCCCTTTCTCTTTCTTCCTTTTCTTTCCCCTTCTCCTTCCTTCTGTTTCTTCCTCCTTTGCTTTCCTTCTTCCCTTTCTCTCATTCCTTTCTTCCCTTCTTTCCTTCCCTTCTTTCTTCTCCCTTTCTCTTCCCTCCTTTCCCTTTCTTCATTCTTTCTTCTCATTTTCCCTTTCTTCCCTTCTTTCTCTTTCTTTCTTCCTTCTTTCTTTCCCCTCTTCTTTCCTTTCTTTCCCTTCTTTCTTCCTTCTGTTTCTTTCTTTCTTTCCTTCCTTTTCCTTTCCCTTCTTCTTCCCCCTTTCTTCCCTCTTTCTTCCCTTTTCTTCCCTTTCCTTTCCTTCTTTCTTCCCTTCCTTTCTGTTTTCCAGTTTCCCTTTCTTCCCTTCTTTCTTTTTTCTTTCTTCCCTCATTTCCTTTCCCTTCTCCTTCCCCTTCTTTCTCTCTCCTTCCCTCCTTTCCTTTTTTCTTCTTCCCTTCTCTTTTCTTCCCTCCTTTTTCCCTTCTTTCTCTTCTCTTTCTTCCCTCCTTTCCCTTCTTTTTTTCTCTTTCTTCCCTCCCTTTCTTCTCCTTCCCTTCTCTTTCCTTCTCTTCCCTCCTTTCCTTTTTTCTTCCTTCCCTCCTTTCATTTCCCTTCTTCTTCCCTTCTTTCTCTCTCTTTCTTCCCTCCTTTCCCTTTTTTCTTTCTTCCCTCCTTTCCTTTCCCCCTTCTTTCTCTTTCTTTCTTCCCCTTCCCCTTCCCCTTTCTTCCCTTCTTTCTCTTTCTTTCTTCCCTCCTTTCCTTCCTCTTTCTTCCTCCTTTCCTTCCTTCTTTTCCCTCTTTCTTTCTTTCTTCCCTCCTTTCACTTCCCTCCTTCTTCCCTTCTTTCTCTTTCTTTCTTCCCTCCTTTCCTTTCCCTTCTTTCTCTCTCTTTCTTCCCTTCTTTCTTTTTTCTTTCTTCCCTCCTTTCCTTCCCCTTCTTCTTCCCTTCTTTCTCTTTCTTTCTTCCCTTTCTTTCCCCTCTTCTTCCCTTTCCATTCTCTCTTTCTTTCTTCCCTCCTTTCCTTTCTTTCTTCCCTCCTTTCCTTCCCCTTCTTCTTCCCTTCTTTCTCTTTCTTTCTTCCCTCCTTTCATTTCTCTCCTTCTTCCCTTCTTTCTCTTTCTTCCCTTTCTTTCCCCTCTTCTTCCCTTTCCATTCTCTCTTTCTTTCTTCCCTCCTTTCCTTTCTTTCTTTCCTCCTTTCCTTCCCCTTCTTCTTCCCTTCTTTCTCTTTCTTTCTTCCCTTTCTTTCCCCTCTTCTTCCCTTTCCATTCTCTCTTTCTTTCTTCCCTTCTTTCTCTTTCTTTCTTCCCTCCTTTCCTTCCCCTTCTTCTTCCCTTCTTTCTCTTTCTTTCTTCCCTCCTTTCCTTCCCCTTCTTCTTCCCTTCTTTCTCTTTCTTTCTTCCCTCCTTTCCTTCCCCTTCTTCTTTCCATCTTCCTCTTTCTTTCCTCGTCTTCTTTCTTTCCTTCCCCCCCTCCCTTTCCTTCTCCCTGCCTCTCCTTCTCCCCCTTTCCCCTTCCCTCCCTCACTCACCGTCCTGGGCCGTGTCCCCCTGGGGGGGCTCCGGGCGAGGAGGGGCCTGCCTGCTCGGGGAACCCGTGGGCCGGGAACTGGTAGAGGAACCCGGTCCCCGAGGAGAAGCCCAGCAGGCAGCAGCACCCGCAGCAGCAGCAGAACAGGAGCGCCAGGGACATCATGGAAGGCAAGCAGGCAGGGCGAGAGAGAGGGGGGGGGGTCCCTGGGATGGATGGATGGATGGAGGGGCCTGTCCCACTCAGCACAGCCTGCAAAGGAAGGAAGGGAGGAAGGGGCGGGGGTGGGGGGCCCAGGGTTAACCCCTTCTAGGCCAAAAGACCACCAAAAGCCGGCATCCAGCAGGAGGCAATCCCAGGCAGGACCCCCGCTTGCCAGCCCCCGCCTGCCCCAGGTGACACTGCCGGAACACCACTCCAGCTCTTCACCAGAGTCCCTCATGCGCAGAACGGCAAAGCCTGTCCGCAACACCCAACTTACGAGCAAAGATCCAACTTACGAGCAAAGATCCAACTTACGAGCAAACACCCAACTTACGAGCAAGCATCCAACTTAACAGCAAAGATTCAACTTACGAGCAAAGATCCAACTTATGAGTAAAGATCCAACTTACGAGCAAAGATCCAACTTACGAGCAAAGATCCAACTTACGAGCAAAGATCCAACTCCCACTTATTGATTTATTGTTATTTATTGAAAACTTCCGTATCCCGATCTTCTCTACCTCCGGAGACCAGTGTTTTTCAACCTTTTTTGAGCCGTGGCACATTTTTTACATTGACAAATCCGGGGCACACCGCCAACCAAAATGACACAAACGACACTCTAACACAGTCATACATATAGTTAGTATGTTTTAAAATGTATTTATACACTCAGTGTGAAACCTGGGCCTGTTCGATGAACACAACATAGCTATCCTGGCAGGAATGGCAGAAAAGACACAAACACGCACAAGACATACTAATACTAACACAAAATGACACAAAATGACACTCGAACACTGTAATACATATAGTTAATATGTTTTTAAATGTATTTATACACTCAGTGTGAAACCTGGGCCTGTTCCGATGAACACAACATAGCTATCCTGGCAGGAATGGCAGAAAGACACAAACACGCACAAGACATACTAATACTAACCCAAAATGACACAAAATGACACTCTAACACAGTAATACATATAGTTAATATGTTTTTAAATGTATTTATACACTCAGTGTGAAACCTGGGCCTGTTTCGATGAACTCAACATAGATATCCTGGCAGGAATGGCAGAGAGACACAAACTTCCCACACAGAACTCCCATCACCAAGAGAAAATGCTATAAGAGTTTGGTGGGCATTGACCTTGGGTTTTGGAGTTTTAGTTCACCTATATCAGGGCTGTCCAACTTCTGGCGGGTCCAGGTAGGCGGCGCCAAGAGCAGCGCGTCACAGGCCTGGCGTGACGGCGCTGCTCTTGGCACCGCCTCTCCTCCTTTCCGCGCCCCTCCCTTCCTAGGCCGGGAGCCGCCGAAAAGGAGAGTAGGCGGCGCCAAGAGCAGCGCGTCACGCCAGGCCTGTGACGCGCTGCTCTTGGCGCCGCCTTTCTACCGGCAGCTCCCCGCCCTAAATAGGGAGGCGCCAAGGAGGAGCTAGCTCTCTTCCTCCTCCCTGCCCCCTCCCCCCCCCCCGCCGCCATTTTTTTTTAAAAAAATCGATTTTTAAAAAAATAATTTAAAAATGGCGGCTGAGGGCATAGGTGAGGCCGTGTCCAACAGGCTATGGGGCCGGATCCGGCCCCGGGGCCGCCAGTTGGACAGGACTGACCTATATCCAGAGAGCACTGTGGACTCAAACAAGGTTGGATCAGGACCAAACTTGGCATGAGTACTCAATATGCCCAAATGTGAACACAGATGGAGTTTGGGGAAAATAGACCTTAACATTTGGGAGTTGCAGTTTCTGGGATTTGTAGTTAGCACACAAAAGAGCATCTTGAACTCTTGCAACAATGGAATTGAACCAGACTTGGCCTATTGAACTCTCATTACCAACAGAAAGTACTGAAAGGGTTTGCTTGGGAATTGAACATGAGTTTGGAAGTTGTAGTTCACCTACACCCAGAGAGCACTGTGGACTCAAACAATGTCATGTTATGTTGTTGTTTGTTTTCTATCCAGAATCACAATGTTGGAAGGAGGCTCACCACTTTAAGGTCCCTCAAACAGGCGTGGGAAAACTTCGCCTTTGGACTCCAACTCCCACCATTCCTCACAGCCTGAGGCCCTTTCCTGCTTAAGTGGCTGGGGGGAGGAAAGGGCCTGAGGCTGTGAGGAATGGTGGGAGTTGGAGTCCAAAACACCTGGAAGGTCCAAGCAGCGCCCGGCCCGCCCATTCCGCCGACTACGCGGCCGCGTGGAGCGACAGTTCCTGGGCGGGCGTCGCCAACTTTGGGCGCCGCCCCGTGCCCGCCCACCCACTGCTGCGCCTCCGCGAGGCAGCGCGCCCGCTGCCGCTGGCGTCTTGCCCGCCCGCGCGGGATGCCCTCAGCGCGGCCAGGCGGGACACAACCGCGCATGCGCGGCTGGGCTGGCGCCGCGGTGCGCGCACGCCACCGCGCGGGACGCCCTTGCGCGGCAGCGCAGGGGCACCACCGCGCATGCGCGGGGGCGGTGCGCCTCCGCGCATGCGCGGGAGTGTCCAGGAGCCGCGGGGGGGCGCCAAAATCAGGTTTGCCTACCCCTCCGGGAGAGGTGAGGCCGCCCCTGGGTCCAAGTGTGCCCATGCCAGCTTCCGACAGAGACCTCTTCCTCCCCCTTCGCGCCCTTTCTTCCCCCTCCTGCCCAACACGTGCTTTTCCTTCTCCACTGCCGCTTCTGCCTCCATTTTGATCCGAGGGGCAGCATGGCGTGTTCAGGAGGGAGGGAGGAGGGGAGGGAGGCGAGTCCCGTGCAGGCGCTACTGCGCAGACTCGCCCCAGAGCAAAGCCAGGCAAAGCGAGCAGAGCGAGGCTGGGAAGAAGGGAGCCCGAGTGGAGAAGGAAAAGTGTTCGGCAGGAGGGGGAAGGAAGGGGATCGGAGGCTCCCATTTCCCACGGCACGCCTGATGATCGCTCACGGCACACTGGTTGGGAAACACTGATTTACAGGAGACGTAGTTCACCTCCATACGGAGAACACTATGAACCCAAACGACTGTGCATCTGGACCAAACTTGGCATGGATACTCCATGTGCCCAAATATGAACACAAATAGAGTTTGGGGAAAATAGACCTTGGCATTTGGGAGTTGTTGTTGCTGGGATTTATAGTTCCTCTACAATCAAAGAGAATTCTGAACTCCAACAATGATGGAATTGGACCAAACTTAGCACACAGGACTCCCATGACCAATAGAAAACACTAGAATGATTTTGGTGGGCACTGACCTTGAGTTCTGGGAGTTGTAGTTCACCTACATCCAGAGAGCACTGTGGACTCAAACAGTGAAGGATCTGGACCAAACTTGGCACGGATACTCCATATGCCCAAATATGAACACAAATGGAGTTTGGGGAAAATAGACCTTGGCATTTGGGAGTTGTGGTTGCTGGGATTTATAGTTCCTCTACAATCAAAGAGAATTCTGAACTCCAACAATGATGGAATTGGACCAAACTTAGCACACAGGACTCCCATGACCAACAGAAAACACTAGAATGATTTTGGTGGGCACTGACCTTGAGTTCTGGGAGTTGTAGTTCACCTACACCCAGAGAGCACTGTGGACTCAAACAGTGAAGGAACTGGAACAAACTTGGCACGGATACTCCATATGCCCAAATATGAACACAAATGGAGTTTGGGGAAAATAGACCTTGGCATTTGGGAGTTGTGGTTGCTGGGATTTATAGTTCCTCTACAATCAAAGAGAATTCTGAACTCCAACAATGATGGAATTGGACCAAACTTAGCACACAGGACTCCCATGACCAACAGAAAACACTAGAATGATTTTGGTGTGCACTGACCTTGAGTTCTGGGAGTTGTAGTCCACCTACATCCAGAGAGCACTGTGGACTCAAACAGTGAAGGAACTGGACCAAACTTGGCACGGATACTCCATATGCCCAAATATGAACACAAATGGAGTTTGGGGAAAATAGACCTTGGCATTTGGGAGTTGTAGTTTGCTGGGATTTATAGTTCCTCTACAATCAAAGAAAATTCTGAACTCCAACAATGATGGAATTGGACCAAACTTAGCACACAGGACTCCCATGACCAACAGAAAACACTAGAATGATTTTGGTGGGCACTGACCTTGAGTTCTGGGAGTTGTAGTTCACCTACATCCAGAGAGCACTGTGGACTCAAACAGTGAAGGAACTGGACCAAACTTGGCACGGATACTCCTTATGGCCCAAAATGAACACAAATGGAGTTTGGGGGATATAGACCTTGGCATTTGGGAGTTGTGGTCGCTGGGATTTATAGTTCACTTACAACCAAAGAGCCTTCTGAACACCACCGATGACAGAATTGGGCCGAACTTCTGACACAGAGACCCCCATGACCAACAGAAAATACTGTGTTTTCTGGTGGTCTTTGGTGACCCTCTTATGACCTCCCCCCAAGGTGTCCTGACCTCCGGGTTGAGAAATGCTGCCTTAAAGCCATCCAGTCCAACTCCCTTCACCAAGAAAGGGCAAGAAAATGTTGCCGTGACGGACGGGATTCAGCCGCAGGGAGTTCCACAGTTTGGGAGACATAGTGCCCAAGTACCAATGACTCATTTGCTCCCCTTCTGATCATTTTTCCTGAACTGTTTCCGACCTTTCCCTGGCTGATCTCAGCCAAGAGCCATGCTACAACACCCAGGGACCCCAAAGGCTCTTCCTTTGGCCAGCCACGCCTGGTGTTTTCCAGAAGGGCCAAGGGGGGGACCCAGGGTTCCTTCTGGCTTAGGGGGAAAGGGCCACTTTGAAGGAGCCATGGACTTTTTCCTATTGCTTATTCCCAGCTTTTCCTTTGCCTCCTGGGCTTTCTAGTTCTACAAAGGATTTTCCCTCCTGCAAAAACCCACCCTTGCACCCTTGCACCCCAGGGGCGGCTATGCCTCTCATGGACTCTGTAGTACATCAAGGACACTGGCTCTTTTCCCTACCATTTATGTATTTATGTATTTATGTATGTATGTATGTATTTATTTATTTATTTATGTATTTATGTATTTGTGTATTTATGTATTTATGTATGTATGTATGTATGTATGTATATTTATTTATGCATTTATGTATGTGTGTATTTATGTATTTATGTATGTATGTATGTATGTATGTATTTATGTATGTATTTATGTATGTGTGTATGTATTAGGCATGGTTTAGAACCCAAAAATAGCAAATCGAAAATCTAATTGGGGGGGATATTTTTTTTGATTAGTAATAGGAAGACTTACAAAAAATGTCCAAAAATTTCTAAAATGTAACTTAATTACTAACGAAATTCGTTAGTAGTTCGTATGCCAGCGCATGCGCATTCCAGATGGTTTTGGCCTACAACTCCCAGAAATCCTAACAGCTGGTAAATTGGCTGGGATTTCTGGGAGTTGTAGGCCAAAACTTGATAAACCACACTGAATTCTAGATGGGACTCTCCAAATAGGAAGGAGGGAGGGAGGGAGGGGTATTCTATTCTTGGAAGCAGCAAAAGAAAAGGAGGAGGAGCCCCCTGGCTCCTCGCTGCCTCTCTCTCACCCGATCCCGAGGAGCGAGGGCCCAAGTTTGCCCAGGCTGGTCATAGACCTACATTCCATGCACATGCAATAATACAGCAGTAATAACAATGGGCATAAGAAGAGGTAAAATTCAAACCGAGTATTCTGACTGGTCCCTCCTCATGCGGTGCAAGCGGGCTCTTCTCTGTGAGCCAGGGAAAACAGCGTTTTCTGCTTGGGTGCACACACATACATATTCTTTGGGGGATTTGCTGCAGAATCTTCTCTATGAGCCCGGATTCTGCAGCAAATCCCCCAAGAATATGTATGTGTGTGCACCCTGGCAGAAAACGCTGGCTTTTCCCGGGCTAATTTCCCGGGCTAATTAGAGAAGAGCCCGTTTCCACCGCATGAGGAGAGACCAGTCAGAATACTTCGGTTTGAATTTTACCTCTTGTTATTGTTATTACTGCTGTATTATTGCATGTGCATGGAATGTAGGTATGACCAGTTGGATTACTTATAATATGAGGCACTTACAGTAGCATTCATTCTATTCTACATTCGGTTGGTTTCTCACCCCAATACTCTTTGATGCTTTAGATCCTGGCAGGCAGGAGAGGCAGGGAAGCCTGGAAGAAATGTAAACAGAGAGGTTTACTCAGAAGTAAATCCACAAAGGAGGGCCCTTCATCCAAAGTGCCCTCCTTTGCAGATTTACTTCTGAGTAATCCTCTCTGTTTTTTCCTCGGGCTTCCAACCGAAAGAAGGAGCGAGTTTAGGGCTTGCCTTGCCATAATACTTATTGGCAAGGGAGGCGGGAGGTGGTGAGAGAGAAGGAGGGTGCCCCCTTACGACCTAATAACGACACTTAAGAAAATCCTGGCCCGAGGTTCGAAAAAGTCCACTTCCTGGTTGGCGTTCAGGTGCGGAAATACTCAAAAGTAGCATTTCTTACGAATTTCTTACGAAACGAATCATTTTCATAACTTTTTTCTCATGCCTAGTATGTATGTATTTTATTTATTTATTTATTTATTTATTTATTTATTTATGTATGAGACCAGGGGTGTCCACACTTTTTCATCATGCGAGCTACTATATGAACAATCAAGTTGAAAAGATCACCTGTTGTGCATGTGAGCGCGTGCACGCCCTACTGCAGCCTTCCCTCCGCTTGCGGGGCTTCTTTCTTGCCTGCCAACGAACTCGCCGCCATGCACACCGGGAAGGGATCCTCCTTGCCTGCGTCACGCGCTCTCTCTTAATGTCTTCGTTGCCTTCCTCCTTCCTGCTGCGTGCTAACACGAAGCAGGAAGTCCCCATCCCGTCCTGCTACTTGCGTGCACAGCTGACCCCTCCCACGCACGCAGCAGTAGCCTATTTAAAGGCGCACCCGCCAGCGCTCCGGCCAGATATGGCTTTGGCGGCGGCTCGGAAGGCACAGGGCTGGAAAGAGGGGCCGCCTGGCTGCTGCCTGGGCCGGGAAACTCAACCGAGAGAGGGACCCACGTGAGGCTGGAGCCTCCCCACGGCAGCCTCCCCCCTCCCTCGAGGCTTCCTTACCTGGGCAGGAGAAGGAAGAGTGGAAGAGGTGCTTCCCCAAAGTGACAGATGCAGCGGGGGTTCCTAGCCGGCTCTGAAGAGCCCCCCTCTCCCCCCGGTGGGCCCTCGCTGCCTTTCTCCTTCGAGGGCGAGGGAGGGCGAGGCGGAGAAAGGCGGCAAGGGCACAAGCAGCAGCAGCAAGTGGAGTCTCCATCCCCGCAGCCCCCTCCTCCTCGGGTTCAGCCCCAGGAACACGGTGGAGCCCTCCCCCTCGCCCCCAACCAAGGAAAGAAAGCAGCCCCTCACAGCTTGCTCGCCCAGGTCTCGGCTTGGAATGGGAGTCCCGAGGGCAGCAGCAGGGTTTGTGGCGGGGCTTGCTTGGCTTTGCCCCACTTTGCCCAGCCTCCTTCGCCTCTTTCTCTCTCTCTCTCCCTCTCTCCTTTCAGCGCCCACCTGCCTGCTTGGCAAAAGGATCCGAAAAAGTTCTCTGGAGTTCTTTCTTCTCTCCTTGGCTCTCTCTCTCTTTCACACACACACACACACACACACATTCCCTCCATCCCTCCCACAGCCTCGCATCCTATCCGTGCACGTGCCTTCGCCTTGCTCCCCCCCCCCAGCAGCAACCAATGGGCGGTCATTTCACCACACCGTTCGTGGCAAAACAAACGCCAGGGCCCGCCCACTAAAGCCTCATTTTGGCAAAAGAAGCCCCGTAAAGGCGGCGGCGGGAGCGCACGTGCGCGCGCATGGCAGGAGCACGCCATTTGGCTCGTGAGGCCCAAAGATCACCTGGAAGAGGGGCGAAGATCACCTAGGTGCTCCCGATCACCATAATGAGCACCCCTGTATTAGACTTTGCAGAAAATGGTCTATGGCACAATCATTTCCACAGGTGCTCAACTAAAGCCAAGGGCAGAACGAGCTTACTCTTAAAGCTGCTGAATCAGCGGCAACCGGGCTCCCTCGTTCCCCTTCTGAAAGTTCACAATCACAAAATCTCCCCGCTGCTTCTTTATGGTTCTGAAATCTGGGGTGCAAATGATACTCCCCTCCTGGATAAGGCCCAAGCTTATCAACCGTACCCGATTGTTTCCACCAGTGCCTAGAGGCCGTGACTGGTTGGCTGCGGGCCAGCCGGCTGAAGGTGAACCCGTCGAAGACGGAGATCTTGTGGCCCGGTCGGCCTGGACGGGATGAGTGCCGGTTGCCTACCCTGGACGGTGAACGGCTTAGCCTGTCACCTGTTGTTAAGAGCCTGGGTGTCCAACTGGACCTCCTGCTGACCATGGAGACCCAGGTTTCCGCGGCCAGCAGGGCGTCATTTTTCCACCTACGACAGGCTAGGCGACTGGCACCCTACCTTTCCAGGGACAACCTGGCCACGGCGATCCAAGCGACGGTCATCTCGAGACTGGACTACTGTAACGCCCTCTACGTTGGCCTCCCCTTGTCGACAATTCGGAAACTCAAGCTGGTGCAAAATGCCGCCGCTGCTGCTGGCGGGAACGTCAGTAAGGGGCACATCACGCCCATCCTCCGGCAATTGCACTGGCTTCCCATTGAGTACGCCAACACGCCTTCAAGGTGTTGGTTTTAACCTTTAAGGCCATACAGGGCCTAGGGCCTGCGTACCTGAGGGACCGCCTTGCCCCGTACATTCCCCCGAGATCACTACGTTCGGAGGAGTCGAATCTGCTCTTGGTGCCATCGGTCCGCGCCTGCCACTTGTCCGCAACCAGGCAAAGGGCCTTCTCGGTGGCGGCTCCGGTGCTCTGGAACTCTCTCCCAGACGACGCCCGAGCCGCTACGGAGCTTATCCGTTCGCAGGGCTTGCAAGACCGCCCTTTTAGACTGGCCTTTGGTTAGGCAAACAATTCCAACGTACCCCTCTGTATAACCAATTCCCTGGTTCAAGAGAATGTCACAGTATGTGATCTGACTTTTATATCTCGGGATATATGTTGCGTTTTTATGCTGTATTTTATTGTATGGCTGCATGGATGTCACATGTCAGCCTATTTTTTATATGTTGTTATCCGCCCCGAGCCTGCAGGGAGGAGCGGAATATAAGATGGAGGGGCTACGTGGGCCTCTGTTGAATATCATTAACAGCTCCCTTGAGCAAGGAGTTTTTCCAGAGTGCTTGAAAGAGGCGGTGGTGGCTCCATTACTGAAGAAACCATCATTGGACCCCGCGGTTCCCTCCAACTACCGCCCGGTGTCGAATCTCGTACCTGGGCAAGGTAGTTGGAGGGCAGTAATGGAGCAGTTGCAGTCCTTCTTGGATGATGCAACATGGCTTGATCCCTTCCAGTCCGGCTTCCGCTCGGGGCACGGGACGGAGACGGTCCTGGTCTCCATCACAGATCAACTCCGCTGCCAGCTCAACCAAGGCGGGTCTGCGCTGCTCGTGTTATTGGACCTCACGGCAGCGTTTGACACGGTTCGACCACAATCTTTTGATCCACGCCTGGCCGTGGCTGGAGTGAGGGGGACAGCCCTTAAATGGCTGGCCTCCTTCCTCCGCCAGCGGTCTCAGCGTGTGAGGAGGGGCGGGTGGTCTCTGAGGGCTCCCCACTGGTTTGTGGGGTCCCTCAAGGGGCCATTCTCTCCCCTCTGTTATTTAACATCTACATGCAGCCGCTTGCACAGCTGGTGCGGAGTTATGGGCTGACCTGTCACCAATATGCTGATGACACTCAGCTCATTCTGAGGATGGAGGGCAGGCCGGAGTCCGTCCCCGATAACTTCCAACATTGCCTTGAAGCCGTCACTGGATGGCTGCGAGCCAGTAGGTTGAGGGTGAATCCGGCGAAGACGGAGATCTTGTGGCTGGGCCGCCCGGGCAGGATGGGTGCCCGGCTTCCGACCCTGGACGGTGCGGTACTACATCCAGCGCCGTCAGTGAGGAGCCTTGGCGTCCATCTGGACTCCCCAGCTGACCATGGAGGCCCAGGTCTCCATGGTCAGCAAGGCTGCCTTTTTCACCTCCGCCAGGCAGGAGGCTGGCCCCTATCTCTCCCGAACGACCTAGCCACGGTGATCCAAGCCACGGTCATCTCGAGGCTAGATTACTGTAACGCGCTCTCGTTGGCCTGCCTATGTCGCGTCGATCCGAAGCTCAAGCTGGTGCAGAACACCGCCGCCCGGCTCCTGTCTGGGGCTCCAGCAGGTTGCCGAATAACTCCATCTTGCGGGATCTGCACTGGCTGCCTATTGAGCACCGGGTCGCCTTCAAAGTGTTGGTTCTTACCTTCAAGGCCATTCACGGCCTGGGGCCAGCGTACCTGAGGGACCGTCTCGCCCTATATTGCCCACCGAGATCACTACGGTCTGTAGAGGCCAACTTGCTGGCAGTTCCATCTGCCAAGCTAGCTCGCAACATCCACTCGCGGAGGGCGTTCTCCGTGATAGCTCCTACGCTATGGAACGCCCTCCCGGCTGAGGCCAGAGCCCTGAGGACCTACTCCCCTCAGACGGGCCTGCAAAACCTATCTGTTTAAGCAGGCCTTTGGGGAGTAGGCCCTTACTCACGCCCCGGTTCAATTTATTGGCTACCGCTGCTGTTTTAATTGCTGTTTTAATTGTTTTAATTGTTTTAATTGTATTGCCTGTTTTTAATTTGAGCTACATCTTTTGTGTTCTATGTTTTTTATGCTGTACCTCTGGCACTGAGCCTTTAGTATGTGAGTCGCCGCGAGCCCTCGGGAGTCGGCGACGCAGAAATCGCAATAAATAAATAAATAAATAAATAAATAAATAAATAATAAAGATGGAACAATAAATAAATAAATAAATAAATAAATAAGCTCAACATCTGAAGTGGTTTTTAGGGGTCGACAGAAGCTCCCCGGCAGCGGCAGTGAGGGCGGAGTTGGGAATGTTCTCTATTAGCACACAATCCAAGATCAGAGCCTTTAACTACTGGCTCAAGGTCATGGAGATGGAGGCGCCTCGCCTCCCAAAATTATGTTTGCTGGAACAATCTAGCAGTTCTTATAAACCGGGGGCTGACCATTTGTTTGATTACATCAGAAGGTAATATTCCCAGTCCACCTATCTGGTCAAGAGTTAAGTAAGCACTTCAAAGAAGTGCGTCAACGAATTAATGACATTGCGGCCCAAACCGATATAGACTCTTTGGGTTCTACCGTTTCCCTGAGATGGTTGAGTGGTTTTAAGAAATCCTTCCAACTAACCACTTACTTACAGCAAGGAAGGTTACACCACCTAAGGAAAATTTTCACTAGAGCCAGGTTTGAGCAATTAGATTCAATGGTGAGATGTGGGAGGTTCAAGAAAATTCCCTGTGAAGAGCGTATCTGTATTTATTTATTTATTTATTTATTTATTTATTTCTTCGATTTTATATTCCGCTCCTCCCTGCAGGCTCGGGGCGGGTGACAATAAAATATACATGGGCGACATGACCTCAGCATGCAGCCCTACAAATGCATAAAAACAAGTTAAAACACAATCCGACGAATTCCAAATACAAGGGGCATACTGGAATTTTACAGTATGCAGTCCATTGAAGCCTAAGGGAATGCTAGTCCAAAGAGGGCGGTCTTACAGGCCCTTCTGAAGGGTACCAGTTCTAGGATGGCCCGGGTACTGTCCGGCAGAGAGTTCCACAGGGCTGGAGCTGCCGCGGAGAAAGCTCTCTGGCGAGTCACGGATAGGTGGCAGGAGCCGACTGGTGGTATAGTCAGTAGGTTCTGTTCCTCTGACCGCAGTGATCTCGGGGGGCAAATACGGGGTAAGGCGGTCCCTCAGGTACGCAGGCCCTAGACCGTGCAGGGCCTTAAAGGTTAGTACCAGCACCTTGAAGACAATTCGGTACTCAATAGGAAGCCAGTGCAGCTGCCGGAGAATGGGCGTAATGTGCTCTCTTACCGACGAGCCCGTCAGCAAGCGAGCAGCGGCATTCTGCACTAGCTTGAGTTTCCGGATTGTCGACAGGGGAAGGCCGACGTAGAGGGCGTTACAGTAGTCTAGTCTCGAGATGACCGTCGCTTGGATCACCGTAGCCAGGTCGTTCCTGGACAGGTAGGGTGCCAGTCGCCTAGCCTGTCGTAGGTGATAGAAGGACCCCCTGCAGACCACGGTGACCTGAGCCTCCATGGTCAGCAGGGAGTCCAACTGCACCCCCAAGCTCTTAACCAAAGATGACGGGTTAAGTTGCCCGCCATCCAGGGTAGGCAACCGGCACCCACCCAGCCCAGGGCGACCGGGCCATAGGATCTCCGTCTTCGACGGGTTCACCCTCAGCCGGCTGGCGCGCAGCCAACCAGTCACGGCTTCCAGGCATCGATGGAAACAATCGGGTACGGTATCCGGCCTGCCGTCCATTCTCAGCAGGAGCTGGGTGTCATCCGCATACTGATAACACTCCAGACCAAAGTCGCGGGCCAGCTGGGCCAGGGGTCGCATATAAACGTTGAATAATAAGGGGAAGAGGATGGCCCCTGGGGGACCCCGCAGTTAGCGGGGACCTCCGGAGACCCCCCCACCCCCTCCACACGTTGTCCCCGGCCCCGGAGGAAGGAGGCCACCCATTGAAGTGCGGTCCCCCCACTCCGGCGTCGGCTAAACGATGGGTCAACAGTGCGTGATCTACCGTATCAAACGCTGCTGTCAGGTCTAACAAGACAAGCAGGGCTGACCCGCCCCTGGTCCAGCTGGCGCGGTTGGTCTGTAATGGCGACAAGCACGGTCTCCGTCCCGTGCCCAATACGGAAGCCGGACTGGTAGGGATCAAGTCCAGCTGTGTCATCTAAGAACCGCTGCAGCTGATCCGCTGCTGCCCTCTCAATTACTTTGCCCAAAAAGGGCAGGTTGGACACCGGCCAGTCATTGGAGGGAGCCGAAGGGTCTAAATTCGCGTTCTTCAGCAGCGGTCTTACCATAGCCTCTTTCAATCCCCGGGAATACTCCTTGCTCAAGGGAGCTATTTATGATCGTGCCCAGGGGGCCTCGTAGCCCCTCCCGGCAGGATCTAATGAGCCAGGAGGGGCACGGGTCGAGGGAGCAAGTAGTTGGCCTAGCTGCAGACAGTAACTTATCAACAGCTGCTGCGTGCCCCTGAGATCGGAGATCTAACTCACCTTCTGCTCTATTACAAAATCTATCAAATAGAGAGAAAACAACTGCTAGAGATATTTCTCGTGGGAAAAAATCATTGGGACCCTCTAGCAAAAGTCTCACTCCTGCTGGCCGGCTCCAACAAGCTGATAACAGACGCTACTGCCCGTTTTTCTCTGTAAAGCCATGAAACTAAGATCTGATTACATAGATGCAATTGGAATAAACTGTGTTGGAGATGAGGACCTGTGAATGGTTACCACCTCCCTTAGAATCCCTCCTGCTGGGCAAAACAGGGGCTTAATTGATGTAATGGTCTAGAACAGGGCTGTCCAACTGGCGGCCCTGGGGCCGGATCCGGCCCCAGCCTGTTGGGCACGGCCCCAGCTATAGCCCCCAGCCGCCATTTTTAAATTTAAAAAAAAAATCAAATTTTTTTTTTTTTAAAAAAAGGCGGCCGGGGGGGAGGGGGAGGCGGGGCCGGGAGGAGGAAGAGAGCTAGCTCCTCCTCCCTGCACCGCCCCCTCCGTCCCTCTCTCCGTGCTGAAAAGGAGGAGTAGGCGGCGCCAAGGGCAGCGCGTCACAGGCCTGGCGTGACGCGCTGCCCTTGGCGCCGCCACTCTCTCCTTTGGCGGCTCCCCCCCCTTCCTAGGGGGGAGCCGCCCGGAGCAGAAGGCGGCGCCAAGGGCAGCGCATCACAGGCCTGGCGTGACGCGCTGCCCTTGGCGCCGCCTACTCCTCCTTTTGGCGGCTCCCGCCCTTCCTGGGGGGAGCCGCGGCAGAAGGCGGCGCCAAGGGCAGCGCATCACAGGCCTGGCGTGACGCGCTGCCCTTGGCGCCGCCTTCTGCTCCTTTTGGCGGCTCCCCGCCCTTCCCTAGGGGAGCCGCGGCGAGCAGAAGGCGGCACCAAGGGCAGCGCATCACAGGCCTGGCGTGGCGCTGCCCTTGGCGCCGCCTTACTCCTCCTTTTGGCGGCTCCCCGCCCTTCCCTAGGGGGAGCCGCGGAGCAGAAGAAGGCGGCACCAAGGGCAGCGCATCACAGGCCTGGCGTGACGCGCTGCCCTTGGCGCCGCCTTCTGCTCCCTTTGGCGGCTCCCCGCCCTTCCTAGGGGGGAGCCGAAAAGAGCAGAAGGTGGCGCCAAGGGCAGCGCATCACAGGCCTGGCGTGACGCGCTGCCCCTTGCACGCCGCCTACTGCTCCTTTTGGCGGCTCCCCGCCTTCCCTAGGGGAGCCGCCGAAGAGCAGAAGGCGGCGCCAAGGGCAGCGCGCACAGGCCTGGCGTGACGCTGCCCTTGGCGCCGCCTTCTACTCCTTTTTTGGCGGCTCCCCCGCCCTTCCTAGGGGAGCCGCGCGAGCAGAAGGCGGCACCAAGGGCAGCGCATCACAGGCCTGGCGTGACGCTGCCCTTGGCGCCGCCTACTCCTCCTTTTGGGGGCTCTCCCGCCCTTCCTAGGAAGGGGAGCCGCCGAGAAAAAACAGAAGCGGCACCAAGGGCAGCGCATCACAGGCCTGGCGTGACGCGCTGCCCTTGGCGCCGCCTACTCCTCCTTTTGGGGCTCCCCGCCCTTCCTAGGGAGGGGGAGCCGCCGAAGAGCAGAAGGCGGCACCAAGGGCAGCGCATCACAGGCCTGGCGTGACGCTGCCCCTTGGCGCCGCCTACTCTGCTCCTTTTGGCGGCTCCCCGCCCTTCCCTAGGGGGAGCCGCGAAAAGAGCAGAAGGCGGCACCAAGGGCAGCGCATCACAGGCCTGGCGTGACGCGCTGCCCTTGGCGCCGCCTACTCCTCCTTTTGGGGGCTCTCCCGCCCTTCCTAGGGGGGCCGCGAAGAGCAGAAGGCGGCACCAAGGGCAGCGCATCACAGGCCTGGCGTGACGCGCTGCCCTTGGCGCCGCCTACTCCTCCTTTTGGCGGCTCCCCCCCCTCCCTAGGGAGGGGGAGTCGCCGAAAAGCAGAAGGCGGCACCAAGGGCCACGCATCACAGGCCTGGCGTGACGCGCTGCCCTTGGCGCCGCCTACTCCTCCTTTTGGCGGCTCCCCGCCCTTCTAGGGGAGCGCCGAAGAGCAGAAGAAGGCGGCACCAAGGGCAGCGCATCACAGGCCTGGCGTGACGCGCTGCCCTTGGCGCCGCCTACTCCTCCTTTTTGGCTGGCTCCCCCTTTCTTCCTAGGGGAGCCGCCGAAAAGAGCAGAAGGCGGCGCCAAGGGCAGCGCATCACAGGCCTGGCGTGACGCGCTGCCCTTGGCGCGCCTACTCTCCTTTTGGCGGCTCCCCGCCCTTCCTAGGAAGGGGAGCCGCCGAAAGAGAGCAGAAGGCGGCACCAAGGGCCACGCATCACAGGCCTGGCGTGACGCGCTGCCCTTGGCGCCGCCTACTCCTCCTTTTGGCGGCTCCCCGCCCTTCTAGGGAGGGGGAGTCGCGAGCAGAAGGCGGCACCAAGGGCCACGCATCACAGGCCTGGCGTGACGCGCTGCCCTTGGCGCCGCCTACTCCTCCTTTTGGCGGCTCCCCGCCTTCCTACGCAGCAGCCACTGGCATAAGTGCGTATAATGCAGCAGGACATGCTATACAGGAGGCAGAGTAGGCCCCAACCTCGCCATCAATGCCCAAAGGCCTGCCGGAACAAGATGGTTTTGCACGCCTTCCGGAATGCCACTAAGTCCGTGAGAACACGGACTCCGGAAGGCGTGCGTCCCAGAGGGTAGGGGCGATTACTGAGAAGGCCCTCCGCCTCGTAGCCGTCAGGTGGTATGTTTGGATACCAGGCACCTCTAAAAGTTGGCCCACTTCTGAACGCAATGACCTAGCGGGACAGTATGGGATGAGGCGGTCCCTAAGGTACACTGGCCCCAGACCGTTCAAGGCCTTAACTCACTTCCTTAGGGCACTGTGGCCCACACCAATGACAAAGCAGGACCAAACTTGGCACACAGATCCCCCAAGATGCACCCTACATCCTGGTGCAGTTTGAGGGAGGGTGGACCATGGATGATGGGACTTGCAGTACTTTAACTCACTTCCTTAGAGCACTGTGGCCCACGCCAATGACGAATCAGGACCAAACTTGGCACACAGATCCCCCCAAGATGCACCCTACATCCTGGTGCAGTTTGAGGGCGGATGGACCATGGCTGAGGGGACTTGCAGTACTGTTAACTCACTTCCTTAGAGCACTGTAGCCCACGCCAATGACGAATCAGGACCAAACTTGGCACACAGACCCCCAAGATGCACCCTACATCCTGGTGCAGTTTGAGGGAGGATGGACCATGGATGATGGGATTTGTATTACTTTAACTCACTTCCTTAGAGCGCTGTGGCCCACGCCAATGACAAATCAGGACCAAACTTGGCACACAGATCCCCCCAAGATGCACCCTACATCCTGGTGCAGTTTGAGGGAGGATGGACCATGGATGATGGGACTTGCAGTACTTTAACTCACTTCCTTAGAGCACTGTGGCCCACGCCAATGACGAATCAGGACCAAACTTGGCACACAGACCCCCCCAAGATGCACCCTACATCCTGGTGCAGTTTGAGGGAGGATGGACCATGGATGATGGGATTTGTATTACTTTAACTCACTTCCTTAGAGCGCTGTGGCCCACACCAATGACAAATCAGGACCAAACTTTGGCACACAGACCCCCCCCCCCCAAGATGCACCCTACATCCTGGTGCAGTTTGAGGGAGGATGGACCATGGATGATGGGACTTGCAGTACTTTAACTCACTTCCTTAGAGCGCTGCGGCCCACGCCAATGACGAATCAGGACCAAACTTGGCACACAGACCCCCTAAGATGCACCCTACATCCTGGTGCAGTTTGAGGGAGGATGGACCATGGATGATGGGACTTGCAGTACTTTAACTCACTTCCTTAGAGCACTGCGGCCCACGCCAATGACGAATAAGGACCAAACTTGGGACACCGACCCCCGAAGAAGCACCCAACACCCTGGTGGAGTTTGAGGGAGGATGGACCCTGGATGATGGGACTTGCAGTACTTTTAACTCACTTCCTTAGAGCACTGTGGCCC
>JARBWK010000101.1:0-76386 GCA_030556195.1 Anolis apletophallus | reverse complement strand
TATGTTTTTCAATGTATTTATACACTCCAGTGTGAAACCTGGGCGGTTCGATGAACACAACATAGATACCCTGGCAGGAATGGCAGAAAAACACAAACTTCCACACAGAACTCCACATAGCCAAGAGAAAATACTATAAGTTTAGTGGGCATTGACAGCAGGTTTTTGGGTTGTAGTTCACCTATATCAGAAGAGCACTGTGGACTCAAACAATGTTGGATCAGGACCAAACTTGCCATGAATACTCAATATGCCCAGATGCTTGAACACAGATGGAGTTTGGGAAAATAGACCTTGACATTTGGCAGTTACAGTTTCTGGGGTTTATAGTTAACACACAATCAAGAGCATCCTGAACTCTTGGAATTGAACCAAACTTGGCATATTGAACTCTGATTACCAGGAAAGTACTGAAAGGGTTTTGCTTGGGAATTGACCTTGAGTTTTACAGTTGTTCACCTACACCCAGAGCACTGTGGACTCAAACAATGTTATGTTATGTTGAAAGGGTATCGGAGGTTCCAATTTCCCACGGCACACCTGATGATCGCTCACGGCACACTAGTTTAGAGGAAACACTGGTCTAAGCAGCCCATTGAGATCCTGAGTTCTCATATGTTTCCCTGTGTTTTTCTATGTGCATCTCTTAACTTCAAGTCAACGTATGGGAATCTCATGCATTTTCAAAGGCAGGCCTAAGCTTTTATCAGACAGGCTTTTAAGATCAAGTCTGTGAGTGTTGTGGTTTGTAGCTTTGGATCAGTTAGGCAAGCTCCCCACACTATCCTCCTTCTGAAGACTTGGATGTCTCAACGTCTAGCCCCAATGGTCCACAGTCAATGGCACAACTGCATTTTTATCCCACGATGCCCTGTTCCTTAGCTACGATTTGCACTATTCCAGTTCCTTGTCTTGTTTACAGTTTGTGTGGCGGAAAGTCACTCTACCAGCCGCACTACAGGAAAAAGGAAACCATCATCCCCGTCATGGTAAATCTGTGCAAGTCCGTTCAGCGGTTCACCCTGGGAAGCATGATCTCTTCCAGACTCCAAGATTGTCAAAGAGATAGATCACAGATTAGCAAAGGCATAGAGTGCATTCGGAAGGCTTCACAAAACAGTCTGGAGCAACAAGCACCTGACGCAAAGCACCAATATCATCATCACATAAAGTTCATTTATATTTAATATACATATATACACCTTCGAATTCAGAAGCAGCTCTGCAGTGCCTCATATCTGCTTTGCAACAGCCAGAGCTGTTTGGGCTGCAAGTCAACCTGAAGAAAAGGAAGTCACTACCAGCCACTTCCATCACGAAAGAACACCATCATCCCCACGACAGCATAGGCACATATGGGCTTAAGTCCGTCCAGCAGTTCACCTCTGGGAAGCATCATCTCTTCAGACGCAAGATTGACAAAGAGATAGATCACCAGATTAGCAAGGCATAGAGTGCATTCAAGGCTTCACCCAAAAAAGAGTCTGGAGCAACAAGCACCTGAAGCAAAGCACCAAAATCAGTGTGTACAGAGCTATCGTCCTGTCTATTCTCCTCTATGGGTCTGAAACATGGGTCACCTATGTTTAGGGCCCATCCTGCCCTAAACCACACCCGGTTGTGAAGTGGGCCATTGGGCCTCTGTGTGCAAAGTTGGTCCTGATCCGTCATTGCTGTGGGCAGCAGTGACCCCACTGCCTGAGGCCTTTCCTTTTCCCTCTGCATCACCTTAGAATGTTGGAATCTTGAAGCTGACCAATCAGAGACGGTTTTGCAAATTCTCCCTCGGTGGCAACCAATCATGTTGTTCGAATGTAGAGGCTTGGATTCTTGGATGCTGGCCAATCAGAGTACTCCCTCAGTGGCAACCAATCCCCTATGTCTGCTGCCTTAGAATGTTGGAATGCTGAGGCTGGCCAATCAGAAGGCCATATGCAAATAATACCACAGTGGGAGCCAATGGGAAAGCTGCCACATATCCGCCTTTCTGCTCATCTGCCCTCCGCACGCATACATACAAACATTCTCTTTTATTATATACCAGCTTGGGGACCCGGCCCTGCCCGAGTTATTTGAGAAAGGCATTGTTTGCCAAGGGTGGTCCTTATGAGATGTTTACGTGGCTTGCAGTGGTCTCAGGAAGTTAGTGAAGGTACTTCAAGTCCCATCATACATGGTCCATCCCCCTCCCAACAGCACCAGGTTGTAGAGTGGGTCATGAGGGCGCTGTGTGGCAGGTTTGGTGTTGATCAGTCATTGGATTAGGTCTGCAGTTTTGGGAAGTAGTGAAGGTACTTCCAAGTCCCATCATGCATGGTCTGCCCTCCCTCCAAACTGCACCAAGATGTAAAGTGGGTCATGTGGGCTCTGTGTGCCTGTTTGTCCTTTTTTTGGTAATTGGATGAGGTCGCAGTGGTCTCAGAAAGTGAGTGAAGGTACTTCAAGTCCTATCATCAAGTAGTCCGTCCACTCAAAACTGCAGCAGGATGTAGAGTGGGTCATGATTGCTCTGTGTGCCAAGTTTGGGCCTGGTCTGTGATTTGTAGGGGGCTTCAATGTTCTGTGGGAAGTGTGGGTATGAAGGTACTGCAAATCCATCATTTAATGGCCCATCCTGCCTATACTGCACCAGGTTGTAAAGTGGGCCAGTGGGCATCTGTGTGCCAAGTGTGGTCCTGATCAGCCTATGGTGTGGGCCAGAGTGCTCTAAGCAAGTGAGTTAAAGTTCTTCAAGTCCCGTCATCCATGGCCCATCCTCCCTCAAACTGCACCAGGATGTAGAGTGGGTCTTGGGGGTTCTGTGTGCCAAGCTTGGTCTTGTTCTCTCATTGTTTGGGGTCGCAAAGGGGTCACAAAGTGTTTTGGCCTGAAACTCCCACCATGCCTGACTGCCTCAGGCCTTTTCCTTCTCCTCCTCTGCCAGTTTAGAGTGTCGGAATGTTCGTGTTGGCTGGCCAATAGAGGCGTTATGCAAATGCTCCCTCACTGGCAACCAATCATGTTGTCAGAATGTAGAGGACGGGAGCCAATCAAAACGCTGCCACATACATACAAACATACACACACACATACATACATACAAACGTTATTTTTTATTACATATAGCTGTACCCGGCACGCGTTGCTGTGCCCTATTTAGGAGATGCGAGAAAGTCTGAGTATGTAAGGGTTGGAATTGTTGTTAGTTATGGTGTTGTTGGGGCCATGGCTGTGTCGTTGTGGGTTGTTCTGGTGGGTGGGATGTTGAAGTCCTGGGGAGTTGTCGGTGTGTGGTGTTGCTGGCGTTCTGCATAGCTTGTGGATATACAATGTTTTTTGTCTGTCCGTCTGCTGTGTTGATGTAGAGGTTGATGCGTGTGTGGGTGGGGTACTTTGGAAGTGAGTGTAGGTACTTGAAATCCCATTATCCATGGTGAGTCCTCCTCTGAACTGCAGTCGGATGGAGTGTGGGTCATGGGGGGCATTGTGTGCCAAGTTTGGTCTTTATCGGTCTTGGTTCTGGGCCACAGTGGTCTGTGGGGAATGATGGGTTTTGACGTAGTACAAATCCCATTATCCATGGAGGTACTTCAAGTCCCATAATCCATGGTCCACCCTCCTCCAAACTGTAGTAGAATGTAGCGTGGGTCATAGGGGCTCTGTGTGCCAAGGTAGGTTACTGTAAATTCAGGCCATACACAATGTCCCATGAGCTGAGGCCTAGTCAGGAACAGCAAGTTAATGAAGCCTTACTGTCAGTTCAGGCCATACACAATGTCCCATGAGCTGAGGCCTCAGTCGGAAAATCAAGTTAATGAAGACTTACTGTCAGTTCAGAGCGTAAACAGCATTCCATTAAGTGAGGCCTAGTCAGGGAAATTAAGTTAATGAAGCCTTACTGTCAATTTTGGGCATGGTCTGTGATTTGTAGGGGTGTAAATTTTCTGTGGGAAGTGAATTGGGTGTTTGTGTTTGTGCCTCAGCCCTTTGCCTTATCCTCCTCTGACAGTTTATTATGGGTCGGAATGTTCATGTTGGCTGGCCAGTACAGGAGTTACGCAAATCCGCCCTTATTGGGAGCCAATCATGTTGTCAGAATGTAGAGGCTGGGAGAGTCGTTGGCAGCCCCGGAGGATGCTGGGAATGTAGTTTTTTTACTACTTGTTGTGGGGTTCTTTTAGGGTGGGGTGGGGGGGAATTTCTTTGCTACAAACCTACCTTGCTTGAGGCCTATTTCTGTTAGCAAGTTTGGTGTTTCTGCGTTGTAAGGTTTCTCTGTTTGGGACAGTCGTTCCATGACAGGAACCCCTTTATATAATAGATACAGATACAGATTATATGGCTCTCACTGAATTCCCCCAAATATTTTGCTTTCATGGCTCTTTAAGCCAAAAAGGTTCCCGACCTCTGAAGTAGAGGAAGACTAGCAGCCTTTTCTTTGTATGGGGCTGTGACTATGGGGCCAGTCAGTATAGTACAGCGATGAGAATCATTTCAGCAGATGGCCCTTTTAGAGCCTCATGTTCCCCATCAATTACTTAGGACTTTCCGTCACTTTGCAGCCGCCCTGCTCCTTTACGAACCGAAATATGTTCCTCGACAAAAGCCAGGCACGTGGCTGAATGTCTGCATTGCTGCGAAAACCTCCCTCCCTCCCTCCGCTGAGAATTGCTAGTATCAGAACATTCAGCTTTGCTCTGAAGTCTGTCATCACCTCCCACAAAGTCATGGAGCCAGCATGGCAGATCCTTCTGGACTCCATTGATGCGTGCTTCCCAAGCGTAAAGAGGAGAACAGCACTCACACAAGCTATATATGTTGGGGTTTTTTTTGGAAAAGTGATGCACTGCAGAACTAGATTTTTAACTCTTTGGAGGGAAAGGAAGGAAGCCAGAGCGGATTAGAAGAAGACCGCAAAGTCACCGGTTCCACAGAGCTTGAATCAGAGATTCCTACTGGCCCACTGCCCAGCAGTGTGCCTTGATGGAGCCAGGTTGAAGCTGAACCACTAATAACCTTTATCTATCTATATCTATATCTGTATATATAATACAAAAGAATGTTTGTATGTATATGTGTGTGTGTGTGTGTGTGTTTGTATGTATGTATGTGGCAGCATTCTGATTGGCTCCCGGCCTCTACATTCTGACAACATGATTGGTTGCCAGTGAGGGAGCATTTGCATAACGCCTCTATTGGCCAGCCAACACGAACATTCCGACGCTCTAAACTGGCAGAGGAGGATAAGGCAAAGGCCTGAGGCAGTCACCAACACGAACATTCCGATGCTCTAAACTGGCAGAGGAGGATAAGGCAAAGGCCTGAGGCAGTCACCAACATGAACATTCCGATGCTCTAAACTGGCAGAGGAGGAGAAGGCAAAGGCCTCAGGCAGTCGCCAACACGAACATTCCGACCCTCTAAACTGGCAGAGGAGGATAAGGCAAAGGCCTGAGGCAGTCACCAACACGAACATTCCGAGGCTCTAAAACTGGCAGAGGAGGATAAGGCAAAGGCCTCAGGCAGTCACCAACACGAACATTCCGACCCTCTAAACTGGCAGAGGAGGAGAAGGCAAAGGCCTGAGGCAGTCACCAACATGAACATTCCGACCCTCTAAACTGGCAGAGGAGGATAAGGCAAAGGCCTGAGGCAGTCACCAACACGAACATTCCGACCCTCTAAACTGGCAGAGGAGGATAAGGCAAAGGCCTGAGGCAGTCACCAACATGAACATTCCGACGCTCTAAACTGGCAGAGGAGGATAAGGCAAAGGCCTGAGGCAGTCACCAACATGAACATTCAGACCCTCTAAACTGGCAGAGGAGGATAAGGCAAAGGCCTGAGGCAGTCACCAACATGAACATTCAGACCCTCTAAACTGGCAGAGGAGGATAACGCAAAGGCCTGAGGCAGTCACCAACATGAACATTCCGATGCTCTAAACTGGCAGAGGAGGATAAGGCAAAGGCCTGAGGCAGTCACCAACACGAACATTCCGACGCTCTAAACTGGCAGAGGAGGATAAGGCAAAGGCCTGAGGCAGTCACCAACATGAACATTCCGACGCTCTAAACTGGCAGAGGAGGATAAGGCAAAGGCCTGAGGCAGTCACCAACATGAACATTCCGATGCTCTAAACTGGCAGAGGAGGATAACGCAAAGGCCTGAGGCAGTCACCAACACGAACATTCCGAGGCTCTAAACTGGCAGAGGAGGATAACGCAAAGGCCTGAGGCAGTCACCAACACGAACATTCCGATGCTCTAAACTGGCAGAGGAGGATAAGGCAAAGGCCTGAGGCAGTCACCAACATGAACATTCCGATGCTCTAAACTGGCAGAGGAGGATAAGGCAAAGGCCTGAGGCAGTCACCAACACGAACATTCCGATGCTCTAAACTGGCAGAGGAGGATAACGCAAAGGCCTGAGGCAGTCACCAACACGAACATTCCGAGGCTCTAAACTGGCAGAGGAGGATAACGCAAAGGCCTGAGGCAGTCACCAACACGAACATTCCGAGGCTCTAAACTGGCAGAGGAGGATAACGCAAAGGCCTGAGGCAGTCACCAACACGAACATTCCGAGGCTCTAAACTGGCAGAGGAGGATAAGGCAAAGGCCTGAGGCAGTCACCAACATGAACATTCCGACGCTCTAAACTGGCAGAGGAGGATAAGGCAAAGGCCTGAGGCAGTCACCAACACGAACATTCCGACGCTCTAAACTGGCAGAGGAGGATAAGGCAAAGGCCTGAGGCAGTCACCAACACGAACATTCCGACGCTCTAAACTGGCAGAGGAGGATAACGCAAAGGCCTGAGGCAGTCACCAACACGAACATTCCGATGCTCTAAACTGGCAGAGGAGGATAAGGCAAAGGCCTGAGGCAGTCGCCAACACGAACATTCCGACGCTCTAAACTGGCAGAGGAGGATAAGGCAAAGGCCTGAGGCAGTCGCCAACACGAACATTCCGATGCTCTAAAGTGGCAGAGGGGCGTAAGGAAAAGGCCTGAGGCAGTCAGGCATGGTGGGAGTTTCAGGCCAAAACACTTTGCGACCCCTTTGCGACCCCAAACAATGAGAGAACAAGACCAAACTTGGCACACAGAACCCTCAAGACCCACTCTACATCCTGCTGCAGTTTGAGGTAGGATGGACCAGGGATGACGGGACTTGCAGTACTTTAACTCACTTCCTTAGAGCACTGTGGCCCACACCAATGACGGATCAGGACCACACTTGGCACACAGAGGCCCCCTGGCCCACTTTACAACCTGGTGCAGTGTAGGGCAGGATGGGCCACAAATGATGGGATTTGCAGTACCGTCACCCAATTCAATTCCCACAGAACACTGTAGCCCCTACAAATCACAGACCAATCACAGACCAGGCCCAAACTTGCCACACAGAGTACTCATGACCCACTCTACATCCTGCTGCAGTTCGAAGGAGGATGGACCATGGATGATGGGACTTGCAGTACCTTCACTCACTTCCTGAAAACAATGCGACCTTCATCCAATCACCAATAAAGAACAAACTTGGCAGACAGAGCCCCCATGACCCACTCTACATCCTGGTGCACTCCTTTATAATCCACCTGTAATCCAGTTTCCTTCTTTCTCCTACTTCTTGTCACTTTCCACAGCCTTATTGTCATCTCTCACAAGGTTCCCAAAATATGAAAGCCTTCGGACCATTGTTTTACCTTTCCATTGGGAGCTCAGGCTTGATTTATTGGTCTTTTGACCAGCATATGCGTATGTGCCGAATATTCAGCGAATGTGACTATTTTTGTGCAGAATGCATATGCGTATGTGCCGAATATTCAGCGAATGTGACTATTTCTGTGTAGAACGCGTATGTGCCGAATATTCAGCGAATGTGACTTTCTGTGCAGAATGCATATGCGTATGTGCCGAATATTCAGCGAATGTGACTATTTCTGTGCAGAACGCGTATGTGCCGAATATTCAGCAAATGTGACTATTTCTGTGCAGAATGCATATGGGTATGTGCCGAATATTCAGCGAATGTGACTATTTCTGTGCAGAACGCGTATGTGCCGAATATTCAGCGAATGTGACTATTTCTGTGCAGAACGCGTATTGGCCGAATATTCAGCAAATGTGACTATTTCTGTGCAGAACGCGTATGTGCCGAATATTCAGCGAATGTGACTATTTCTGTGCAGAATGCATATGCGTATGTGCCGAATATTCAGCGAATGTGACTATTTTTGTGCAGAATGCATATGCGTATGTGCCGAATATTCAGCGAATGTGACTATTTCTGTGCAGAACGCGTATGTGCCGAATATTCAGCAAATGTGACTATTTCTGTGCAGAATGCATATGGGTATGTGCCGAATATTCAGCGAATGTGACTATTTCTGTGCAGAACGCGTATGTGCCGAATATTCAGCGAATGTGACTATTTCTGTGCAGAACGCGTATTGGCCGAATATTCAGCGAATGTGACTATTTCTGTGTAGAACGCGTATGTGCTGAATATTCAGCGAATGTGACTATTTCTGTGCAGAATGCATATGCGTATGTGCCGAATATTCAGCGAATGTGACTATTTCTGTGCAGAATGCATATGGGTATGTGCCGAATATTCAGCGAATGTGACTATTTCTGTGCAGAACGCGTATGTGCCGAATATTCAGCGAATGTGACTATTTCTGTGCAGAATGCATATGGGTATGTGCGAATATTCAGCGAATGTGACTATTTCTGTGCAGAACGCGTATTGGCGAATATTCAGCGAATGTGACTATTTCTGTGCAGAACGTGTATGTGCCGAATATTCAGCGAATGTGACTATTTCTGTGCAGAACGCGTATTGGCCGAATATTCCGCGAATGTGACTATTTCTGTGCAGAACGCATATGTGCCGAATATTCAGCGAATGTGACTATTTCTGTGCAGAACGCGTATTGGCCGAATATTCAGCGAATGTGACTATTTCTGTGCAGAACGCGTATGTGCCGAATATTCAGCGAATGTGACTATTTCTGTGCAGAACGCGTATTGGCCGAATATTCAGCGAATGTGACTATTTCTGTGCAGAACGCGTATGTGCAGAATATTCAGCGAATGTGACTATTTCTGTGCAGAACGCGTATTGGCCGAATATTCAGCGAATGTGACTATTTCTGTGCAGAACGCGTATGCAGAATATTCAGCGAATGTGACTATTTCTGTGCAGAATGTGTATGAGCAGAATATTCAGAAAATGTGACCACTTCTGTGCAGAATATTCAGATAATGTGACTTTCTGTGCAGAATATAGTCCCTCAAGGGGCTATACTCTGCCCTTTGTTATTTAACATCTACATGCGGCCACTTGCTCGACTGGTTCGAAGTTTTGGGCTGGAATGTTATCAGTATGCTTATGACACCCAGCTTGTTCTGAAGATGGAAGGCCGGCCGAACTCCGTACCCATAAATTTCAATTAGTGCCTTGAAGCCATTACTGGATGGCTGCGTGCCAGCAAATTGAGGGTGAAGCCAGCAAAGACGGAGATACTGTGGCTGGGCCGATCGGATGGTGGGGTGGTCCAGCTGCCTACCCTGGGTGGCAAGGCACTACGCTCGTCACCTTAGGGGTCGTCTTAGACCCCTTGCTGACAATGGAGTCTCAGGTCTCCACTGTTAGCAAAACCGCCTTTTCCCATCTGCGGCAGGCTAGGCAGCTGCCCCCTATCTGTCTAGAGACGACTTAGCCATGGTGGTCCAAGCCACGGTCATCTCGAGGCTAGACTACTGTAATGCCTTTTACATTGGCCTAACCCTTGTCTATGATCCGGAATCTTAAGCTCGTCCAGAATGCCGCTGCATCCAGCAGCTCCATTGGCTTCCGGTCAAGTGCCGGATCACTTTCAAGGTGATGGTGTTAACTTTCAAAGCCTTGTATGATCTAGGGCCGATGTATCTGAAGTACCGTCTCACCCCCTACCAACCCCAGAGATCACTTCGTTCTGAAGATCTGAACCTACTCGAAGTGCCCAGTTTTAACGCCATCCGTTTAACATCTACACTGCGCAGAGCTTTCTCTGTCGTGGCGCCATCCATTTGGAATGCATTGCCAACTGAAGTGCGTGCCCTGAGAGACTTGTCATCTATTTCGGCTGGCATTCGCTTGCTGAAATTCGAAATTTTGATGTAGCCTTAACTGATGTTTTATTTCTGTTTTTATGTTGTTTCATGTGGATTGTGAGCCGCTCCGAGCCCTCGGAGAGTGGCGGCATACAAGACCGAATAATAAATAAATAAAATTAAATATTCAAAGAATGTGACTATTTCTGTGCAGAATGCTTATGTGCAGAATATTCAGAAAATGTGACTATTTCTGTGGTGTTCCAGCCTAGTCAGCCCAACCGTCAGAGTCAGGCACTGGGGGTCCCAGCTGATCAGGGTCAGTTTGGAGATGATGAATGGCCAGATGGATATGGGTCTCCATATGAGAGTTTTCAATGGGATGATGAATGGCTATGTGCAGAATATTCAGAGAATGTGACTTTTTCTGTGCGGAATGCGTATGTACAGAATATTCAGAAAATATGACTTTCTGTGCAGAATATTCAGAGAACGTGACTATTTCTGTGTGGAATGCATATGAGCAGAATATTCAGAAAATGTGACTATTTCTGTGCAGAATATTCAGAGAATGTGACTTTCTGTGCGGAATGCGTATGTGCAGAATATTCAGAGAATGTGACTTTCTGTGCAGAATATTCAGAGAACGTGACTATTTCTGTGCAGAATATTCAGAGAACGTGACTATTTCTGTGCGGAATGTGTATGTGCAGAATATTCAGAGAATGTGACTTTTTCTGTGCGGAATGCGTATGTACAGAGTATTCAGAAAATATGACTATTTCTGTGCAGAATATTCAGAAAATGTGACTTTCTGTGCAGAATATTCAGAAAATGTGATTATTTCTGTGCAGAATATTCAGAGAACGTGACTATTTCTGTGCAGAATATTCAGAAAATGTGATTATTTCTGTGCAGAATATTCAGAGAACGTGACTATTTCTGTGCAGAATATTCAGAAAATGTAATTATTTCTGTGCAGAATATTCAGAAAATGTGATTATTTCTGTGCAGAATATTCAGAGAACGTGACTATTTCTGTGCGGAATGCGTATGTGCAGAATATTCAGAAAATGTGACTTTCTGTGCAGAATATTCAGAGAATGTGACTATTTCTGTGCAGTGTGACTATTTCTGTGCAGAATGCTTATGTGCAGAATATTCAGAGAATGTGACTTTCTGTGCGGAATGCGTATGTACAGAATATTCAGAAAATATGACTATTTCTGTGCAGAATATTCAGAGAACGTGACTATTTCTGTGCAGAATGCTTATGTGCAGAGTATTCAGAGTATGTGACTATTTCTGTGCAGAATATTCAGAGAACGTGACTTTCTGTGCGGAATGCGTATGTACAGAATATTCAGAGAATGTGACTTTCTGTGCAGAATATTCAGAGAATGTGACTTTCTGTGCAGAATATTCAGAAAATGTGATTTTCTGTGCAGAATATTCAGAGAACGTGACTATTTCTGTGCAGAATATTCAGAGAACATGACTATTTCTGTGCGGAATGCGTATGTGCAGAATATTCAGAGAATGTGACTTTTTCTGTGCGGAATGCGTATGTACAGAATATTCAGAAATATGACTATTTCTGTGCAGAATATTCAGAAAATGTGACTTTCTGTGCAGAATATTCAGAGAACGTGACTATTTCTGTGCGGAATGCGTATGTGCAGAATATTCAGAAAATGTGACTATTTCTGTGCAGAATATTCAGAAAATGTGATTATTTCTGTGCAGAATATTCAGAGAACGTGACTATTTCTGTGCAGAATATTCAGAGAACGTGACTATTTCTGTGCAGAATATTCAGAGAACGTGACTATTTCTGTGCAGAATATTCAGATAATGTGACTATTTCTGTGCAGAATATTCAGATAATGTGACTATTTCTGTGCAGTGTGACTATTTCTGTGCAGAATGCTTATGTGCAGAATATTCAGAAAATGTGACTATTTCTGTGCAGAATATTCAGAGAATGTGACTATTTCTGTGTGAAATGCGTATGTGCAGAATATTCAGAAAATGTGACTATTTCTGTGCAGAATATTCAGAGAATGTGAAATGAAGACCTGTTAGCTTGACAAAAAGACCTGCTTCTGGTTGGGCTTCCTTCATCTCATGGCCTGGCCCTTCTCCTCTAGTCCCTAAGATTGGAGAGGAATCTCGGGGTGAGAGTATGGCCTTTGAAATGTATGTTTTCAATCAACAATGTCTTTAGTAGTCAACAAACCATAAGGCAATGCAATAGTGATATACCTCTTACACATACATGGAAAGAAGTACATTATATTAAGAAACATACGTTAAGCATGAATTTTAAACTCTGTGTTCGTACTCTTGAGTCTGCATTGATGTTGTAGATTTAATGTGGGTTGACTTCAACAGCCATGGCTTCGATGCTATGGAGCCATGGGAATTGTAATTTGTCAGAGAAAGCTAAAGTCCTTTCACAAACTCCAACTCCCATGATTCCAAGAACCAAGCCCTTGGAGTTAAAGTGGCGTCAGACTGTGTTAATTCCCCAGTCTAAATGCACCCTGGGGTTCCTTTAAATGGTTTTCACTGGTATTCTGTGACACGATGGGTTTATCTGCGCCGTGCCCTTTTGTCTTGCAGACCCAGACTGGGCGTCGTACACTTTGGGAGTCTTCATCTGCCTCAGTTGTTCAGGAATCCATCGCAACATCCCACATCTCAGCAAAGTGAAATCGGTGCGCTTGGACGAGTGGGACAATGCGCAAGTGGAGGTAGGTCCGAGCCTAAGAATATCTTCAAGGCAGGGGTCGGTCAAACCAAGGCCCGTGGGACGTATACGGCCCACAAGGTGTCTTCCCCGACCCCCACCATTTGCCCCACTCATCCCACTTCCATTTGGGAGGGAGAGAGGAGGGAGAACAGAAGGAAAAAAGGAAGGAGGGAAGGAGGAAGGAACGTGGGAAAGAAGGAAGGAAGGAGAAAGGAAGAAAAGAAGGAGAAAATGAAGGAAAGAGGGAGGAAGGACGGGAGAAAAGGGAGGGAGAGGGGAGGGAGAAAAGAAGGAAAAAAGGAAGGAGGGAAGGAGGAAGCAAAGTGGGAAAGAAGGAAGGAAGGAGAAAGGAAGAAAAGAAGGAGAAAGTGAAGGAAAGAGGGAGGGAGGACAGGAGAAAAGGGAAGGAAAGAAGAGATAAGAAAAGAAGGGAAGTGGGAAATAAAAGTAAGGAAAAAGGAAGACAAGGAGAAAAAAAGGAAAATGGGATGAATGAAAGAGGGAATGGTGAAAAGGAAGGAAAGAGGGGGAAGGAAAGAAATAAGTACGAAAAGGAGCAGGAAAGGAAGGAATAAGGGAAGGAAGGAAGGAAGGGAGAAGATGAAAGTAAGAGGGAGGGAGAAGGAAGGAAGGAAGGAAAAAAGGAAGAAAAGGAAGGATAGAAGAGAAAAGGAGGGAAAGAGGGAAGGAAGGAATGAAGGAGAGAAGAGGTAATGAAGGAGGAAAGGGAGTGAAGGATGGAAATGGGGAATGAAGAAAGGAAAGAAAGAGAGAGGAGGAAGGAAAGTGGGAATGGAGAAAAGCAAGGGAAGGAAGGAAAGAAGGGAGAAGATGAAAGTAAGAGAAGGAGAGTAAAGAGGGAGGGAGAAGGAAGGAAAAAAGGAAGAAAAGGCAGGATAGAAGAGAAAAGGAGGGAAAGAGGAAAAGAAGGAATGAAGGAGAAAAGAGGGAATGAAGGAGAAAAGGGAGTGAAGGAAGGAAAGGGGGAATGAAGAAAGGAAGGAAAGCAGGAGTGGAGGAAGGCAGGAAGAAGAGAAGAAGGAAAAAAGGAAGAAAAGGAAGGAAAGAGGGAAAGAAGGATAGAAGGAAGGAAGGAAGGAAAAATAGAAAAGGAGGGAAAGAGGGAAGGAAGGAATGAAGGAGAAAAGAGGGAATGGAGGAGAAAAGGGAGTGAAGGAAGGAAAGGGGGAATGAAGAAAGGAAGGAAAGCAGGAGCGGAGGAAGGAAGAAAAGAAGGAAAAAAGAGGGGGAGAAAAAAAGAGTAGTAACTAAGAAACAGTGAAGGAAGAGAAGTAGGAAAGAGAGAAAGAAAGAAATGAAGGAAGGAAAGAGAGAAGAGGAAGGAAAGTGGGAATGGAGAAAAGCAAGGGAAGGAAGGAAAAAAGGGAGGAAGGAAAGAAGGGAGAAGATGAAAGTAAGAGGGAGGGACGGAGAGTAAAAGGAGGGAGAAGGAAGGAAGGAAAGAGGGAAGGAAGGAAGGGAGAAGATGAAAGTAAGAAGGAGGGAAGGAGAGTAAAGAGGGAGGGAGAAGGAAGGAAGGAAGAAAAGGAAGGATAAAAGAGAAAAGGAGGGAAAGAAGGAAGGAAGGAATGAAGGAGAAAAAAGAGGGAATGAAGGAGGAAAGGAGTGAAGGAAGGAATGGGGGAATGAAGAAAGGAAGTAAAGCGGGAGAGGAGAAAGGAAGAAAGAAGAGAAGAAGAAAAGAAGGAAAAAAGAGGGGGGAGAAAAGAAAAAAGAATAGTAACTAAGAAACAGTGAAGGAAGAGAAGTAGGAAAAAGAGAAGGAAAGAGATCGTAAAGCGTGACACAATAGTTCTTCAAAAGTCAGGTCAAAGGGGAAACTGTTGAGTAAGATCTTCTAACCAAAGACGTGTCCTATAGAAAGAAAGAAAGGCTTCAGGCGGCGAGTCTTCTTCGATCTTATCTTTTGCTTCTTCTTCTACTCTGCAGTTCATGGCGTCTACCGGAAACACTGCAATGAGGGCGAAGTACGGATCTGAGATCCCACCGTTTTACTACAAGCCCACTTTTTCCGACTGCCTGTAAGTACCTCCCCCAAAATCTATTTGCACAGAAGGGGAATGGACACAAAACGACACTCTAACACAGTCATACAGATAGTTAATATGTTTTTGAATGTATTTATACACTCCGTATACAAAATGACACTCTAACACAGTAATACGTATAGTTAATATGTTTTCAAATGTATTTATACACCAGTATACAAAATGACACCTAACACAGTAATACATATAGATAATATGTTTTCAAATGTATTTATACACTCCGTATACAAAATGACACTCTAACACAGTAATACATATAGTTAATATGTTTCTAAATGTACTTATACACTCAGTGTGAAACCTGGGCCTGTTTCGATGAACTCAACGTAGATATCCTGGCAGGAATGGCAGAAAGACACACACTTCCCACACAGAACTCCCATAACCAAGAGAAAATACTATAAGAGTTTGGTGGGCATTGACCTTGGTTTTTGGAGTTGTAGTTCACCTATATCCAGAGAGCACTGTGGACTCAAACAATGTTGGATCAGGACCAAACTTGGCATGAATACTCAATATGCCCAAATATGAACACAGAGTTTGGGGAAAATAGACCTCGACATTTGGGAGTTACAGTTTCTGGGATTTATAGTTAACACACAAACAAAGAGCATCCTGAACTCTTGCAACAATGGAATTGGAACCAAACTTGGCATATTGAACTCTCATTACCAACAGATAGTACGGAAAGGGTTTGCTTGGGAATTGACCTTGAGTTTGGAAGTTGTAGTTCACCTACACCCAGAGAGCACTGTGGACTCAAACAATGTTTCTGGGATTTATAGTTCCCCTACAATCAAAGAGCATTCTGAACTCTTGCAACAATGGAATTGAACCAAAGAAAGGGGGAAAGAAAGAAAGAAAGAAAGAAAGAGAAAGTAAAGGAGGGAGGGGAGAGGAAGAAAGAAAAGAAGAACAAACTATGGCAAAGGAAGAAAAGAAAAGCAGGAGAGAGACAAGGAGGGGAAAAGAAAGAAGGAAATGGGAAGGGAGGAAAGGAAAGGGTGGGGAAAAGAAAGGAATGGGAGTGAGGAAAAAGTAAAATATTGAAGGGAAAAGAAGAAAAGAAAGAAGGGTGGAGAGATGGAAGTGAAAAGAAAGGAAGGAGAAGGAAAGGAAGACTTGGGGGGAAAGAATAAAAGAGGAAGGAAGGAAGGAAGGAAGAGAAAGAGGGAGGGAGAATGGAGGAAAGAAGGAAGGAAGGAAGAGGAAGGAAGGAAGAGGGAGAATGGAGGATAGAAGGAAGGGAGAGAGGGAGGGAAAAGGAAGGAGAGAAGGAAAGGGTAAAGGGGAGAAAGAAAGGAAGGAAGAGGAAGGAAGGAAAAGGGAGAATGGAGGAAAGAAGGAAGGGGAGAGAGGGAGGGAAAAGGAAGGAGAGAAGGGAAAGGGCAAAGGGGAGAAAGAAAGAAAGGAAGAGGAAGGAAGGAAAAGGGAGAATGGAGGAAAGAAGGAAGGGGAGAGGGGGAGGGAAAAGGAAGGAGAGAAAAAGAGGGTGAAGGAAAGGAAGGGAGGATGAGGGAGAAGTGAGGAAAGAAGGAAGGAGAGAGAGGGAGGGAAAAGGAAGGAGAGAAGGAGATGGTGAAGGGAGAAAGGAAGGAAGGAAGAGGAAGGACGAAGAGGGAGAATGGAGGAAAGAAGGAAGGGGAGAGAGGGAGGGAAAAGGAAGGAGAGAAGGAGAAGGAAAGGGTGAAGGGGAGAAAGGAAGGAAGGAAGAGGAAGGAAGAGGGAGAAGGGAGGAAAGAAGGAAGGGGAGAGAGGGAGGGAAAAGGAAGGAGAGAAGGAGAGGGTGAAGGGGAGAAAGGAAGGAAGGAAGATGAAGGACGGAAGAGGGAGAATGGAGGAAAGAAGGAAGTGGAGAGAGGGAAGGAAAAGGAAGGAGAGAAGGAAAGGGTAAAGGGGAGAAAGGAAGGAAGGAAGAGGAAGGAACAGGGAGAATGGAGGAAAGTAGGAAAGGGAGAGGGGGGAAAGGAAGGAGAGAAGGAAAGGGTGAAGGGGGAGGAAGGAAGAGGAAGGAAGAGGGAGAATGGAGGAAAGAAGGAAGGGGAGAGATGGAGGGAAAAGGAAGGAGAGAAAAAGAGGGTGAAGGGACTAAAGGAAGGATGGAAGAGAAAGGAAGGAAGAGGGAGAAGTGAGGAAAGAAGGAAGGGGAGAGAGGGAGAGAAAAGGAAGGAGAGAAGGAGAGGGTGAAGGGGAGGAAGGAAGGAAGAGAAAGGAAGGAAGAGGGAGAAGTGAGGAAAGAAGGAAGGGGAGTGAGGGAGAGAAAAATAAGGATGAAGAGGAAGGAAAGGATGAAGGGGAGAAAGAAAGGAAGGGAGAGGAAAGAAAGAAGAGGGAGAATGGAGGAAAGAAGGAAGGGGAGAGAGGGAGGGAAAAGGAAGGAGAGAAGGAGAGGGGGGAAGGAAGGAAGGAAGAGAAAGGAAGGAAGAGGCCGAAGTGAGGAAAGAAGGAAGGGGAGAGAGAGAGGGAAAAGGAAGGAGAGAAGGAGAGGGTGAAGGGAAGAAAGGAAGGAAGGAAGAGGGAGAAGTGAGGAAAGAAGGGGAGTGAGGGAGAGAAAAATAAGGATGAAGAGGGAAGAAAGAAAGGATGAAGGGGAGAAAGAAAGGAAGGAAGAGGGAAGGAAAGAAGAGGGAGAATGGAGGAAAGAAGGAAGGGGAGAGAGGGGAGGAAGGAGAGAGAAAAGAGGGTGAAGGGACTAAAGGAAGGAAGGAAGAGGAAGGAAGGAAGAGGGAGAAGTGAGGAAAGAAGGAAGGGGGAGAGAGGGAAAAGGAAAGAGAAGGAGAGGGTGAAGGGGAGGAAGGAAGGAGAGGAAGGAAGGAAGGAAGAGAGAGAATGGAGGAAAGAAGGAAGGGGAGAGAGGGGAAAAGGAAGGAGAGAAGGAGAGGGTGAAGGGAAGAAAGGAAGGAAGGAAGAGGGAGAAGTGAGGAAAGAAGGGGGGAGTGAGGGAGAGAAAAATAAGGATGAAGAGGAAGGAAAGGATGAAGGGGAGAAAGAAAGGAAGGAAGAGGAAGGAAAGAAGAGGGAGAATGGAGGAAAGAGAAGGGAGAGGGAGGAAAATGAAGGAGAGAAGGAAAGGGTGAAGTCAGCGCATTTGCGTCACTCCTCCCCGCGGCATGCTGGGAAACCGGGAGGCCGGGCTGCTCTGGAGAGCCAGATGCAATCATGAAAAGAGCCGCACCTGGCTCGCGAACCATAGGTTCCTTGCCCCTGCTGTAGATTAATGCAGATTGGCACCACTTCAGCTACTATGGTTCAGTGCTATGGAATGCTGAGGGTTGCCAAAGGGTGCTGGTGTGTCTCCAAACTACAAATCCCAGGATTCTATGGCATTGAGGAAAGACATTTAAAGCGTCATCACACCTCATTAATTCCAGAGCCTAGATGTGCTGGGTAGAGAGGCTGCATCCAAATAGCTGTATCTAGCACCTTGGACAGCTCCTCAGCTAGGAATGGATTCACTGTCCTTCCGATTTGGAAACTTCCATGGCAGTCTTTTCAACAGAGGCTGGACGGCCATCTGTCAGGAGTGCTTCAATGGTGCTTTTCTCTGCACGAATGCAGGACTAGATGTTGTCATGTGATCCCTTCCAACTCTATGATTCTAATCCAGTTCCTCCTCCAATTCTATTATTCTATGACTCTATAATCACCCAACATTGTGCAAAATGCATAGGTTAAGAAGTCACGTATGGAATTGGCCGTGCCGTGAACGCCAAGCTTTGCCACCACCTCAGGCGTCCTTCTTAGGAAGGACTCACCCCACGCTATCTACAAGCGCGTTGATGACTAAAAAGGCCAATCTGACATAGACAAGTTTGGTTGCAGAAAGCACAGCAGAAAGTCTCCTTGGGTGATGTTGTTTCCAAGTTGCGGTTCTTTCTGCGTTGTCGTTTCTCTTGGAGGCCCGTTCGGCGTGTCTTCTCGAAAGAGGCCACAGCATTGTGGATAGCGCGTCTCCATGCCTCCCGATGTGAGGCCAGGGTGGACCATTGGTGAGCCTGAGATGTTGTTTCAGGGAGTCCTTATATCTCTTTTTTGGGGGGGCCTCTCTTGCGAGTTCACCATAGAGTAGTATCTTTGGGAGGCGGTGGTCCTCCATCCTAGAGACGTGCCCTGCCCAGCGCAGCTGTGTTCTCAATAGCGTGGCCTCAACGCTGGTGATCCCTGCTTGCTCAAGGACAGCAACATTCGTCACATAGTCGGTCCAGTGTATATTTAGGATTGTGCGAAGTCAGCGCTGATGAAAGCGTTCGAGGAGTCGTAGCTGCTGGCGATAGGTGACCCATGTTTCAGACCCATAGAGGAGAAGAGACAGTACGATCAGCTCTGTACACACTGATTTTGGTGCTTTGCCTCAGGTGCTTGTTGCTCCAGACTCTTTTGTGAAGCCTTCCGAATGCACTCTATGCCTTTGGTAATCTGTGATCTCCCTCTTGGTCAATCTTGGCGTCTGACGAGATGATGCTTCCCAGGGAGGTGAACTGCTGAACGGACTGAAGCACAGATGTGCCTATGCTGATGGTGTTCTTCCTGTGGTGCGGGCTGGTAGAGGACTTCCGTTTCTTTCAGGCTGACTTCCAGCACAAACAGCTCTGCAGCTGTTGCAAAGCAGGATGTGAGGCGCTGCAGGGCTGCTTCTGAATGGGCGACAAGGGCAGCATCGTCCGCAAAAAGCAGCTCACGGACTAGGCAGTTGAGAGTCTTAGTGCGAGCCCTCAGGCGGCTTAAGTTGAACAAGCTACCATCAGTACGATAGCGTATATATATGCCGCCGTCTTCTTCTTCGAGGTCTGCCGTCGCCCTTTGGAGTGTCATGCTGAAGAGGATTGTCAATAGGGTTGGTGCAAGAACACAACCTTGCTTCACTCCATTAGTTATGAGAAAGGGCTCCGAGAGAGCATCGCCGTATCTGACTTGACCGCGCTGGCCCTCGTGTTGCAGGATAATCATTTTGAGGAATTTGGGGGGACATCCTAGACCAGGGGTGCCCACACTTTTTCAGCTTGAGAGCTACCTTTATAACATCCAAGTCAAAAAGATCTACCTGACGCGCTTCCGGTGTTCCGCTGCGCGCGCTCCTGCACACTCCGTAGCCGCCTTCCGCCTGCATGCGGGGGCTTCTTTCGCCTAAATGAGGCTTTAGTGGGTGGGCCTGGCGCTCATCACTTGACACGGTGTGGTGACGTGACCGCACATTGGTTACTCCTAGGGGAGCAAGGCGCGTGCGCAGGATAGGATGCGAGGCTGCGGGAGGGAGGGTGTGTGTGTGTGTGTGTGTGTGAGAAGGCCTCGCCGGAGGAGGATGGTCCCCGCTCGCAGTATTTATTTGCAGTATTTATATTCCGCCCTTCTCACCTTGCAGGGGACTCAGGGCAGATCGCAATGCACATATACATGGCAAACGTTCAGTGCCATAGACACACAACAACAACAACAACAACAACAACAACAACTTTATTTATGCCCCGCCACCATCTCCCCGAAGGGACTCGGGGTGGCTTACATGAGGCCAAGCCTCATCCAGTTCCCCCTGTCCAGTTCCCTGGGGAGGTCATCCACCAAGGCGACCGAAGCCCTCTCGGTACCATGACCAGGCCTAAACCCAGACTGTGACCTATAAACCCAGACTGTGATCCATATATAGACAGGGACACCGAGGCTATTTAACATTCCAGCTTCATGAGGGTATGCTTTTTCAATTCCGGCCACCGGGGGAGCTGTCGCTTCACCGTCCACTTGTGACACTGATGGAGTACTTCCTCATTCTTTCTCAGCTGCATTAAATCACTACTGACCAAGAGGTCATGAGTTCAAAGCCAGCCCGGGTTGGAGTGAGCTCCCGACCAAAATTGTGTAGCTTGTTGTTGACCTTTGCAGCCCAAAAGGCAAATCATCTGTCAAGTAGGAAATTTAGGTACCACCTATGTGTGGGGAGGCTAATTTAACTGATTTACGAGGCCATTAAAAACTCCAGGAAGTATGCAAAGAATGGGGAATGCGACACCTCCCCTGGTGGCCAGAAGCTGGAATGTTAAATAGCCTCTGAGTGTTTGTCTATATATGTTGTGTGCCTATGGCATTGAATGTTTGCCATGTATATGTACATTGTAATCCGCCCTGAGTCTCCTGCGGGGTGAGAAGGGCGGAATATAGATACTGTCAATAAATAAATAAATAAATAAATTTAATTAGCCTCCTCGCATAAGCGATACCTAAATTTCCTAATTGACAAATGCACCTGTCTTTCGGGCTGTAAAGGTCAACAGGAAGCTGGACAAATGGCCGGAAGCTCACTCCAACCCGGGTTGGCTTTGAACTCATGACCTCTCAATCAGTAGTGATTTTAATTTAATTTTTTTTAAAAAAAATTTTAAAATTGTAAAAAAGAAAGAAAAAGAAGAGCTGGAAAAAAGGTGGGAATTTGCTCCACGAATAAAATAAAATACTTAGGAATCACCATAACACCGAAGAATATAGATTTAATCAAGAATAACTATGAATCCACCTGGCTGAAAGTAAAAAAAGATCTAGCTAACTGGAAGTCCCTGAATCTGTCACTATTGGGCAGAATATCATTAATAAAAATGAACGTCCTACCAAGGATGTTGTTCCTTTTCCAAAGTATACCAGTAAACGATAAGTTATTAAACATATGGGAGAAAGATCTCAGGAATTTCATATGGCAAGGAAAAAGAGCCAGAATCAACTGGAAAAATATGATAGATGAGAAGGAGAGGGGGGGATTGGGGATGCCAGACCTAAAATCATACTATGAGGCTTGTGCCCTGGAATGGGTCATAGACTGGACCACTCTAAAAGACAATATGTTGTTATCCCTGGAGGGTTTTGATTTAAGAGCCGGCTGGCACGGGTACCTATGGTACAGTAGGGCGAAGCTAGAAAAAAAATTCAACCAACACTGCTTCAGGAAACCACTAATGAGAATATGGCAGAAATATAGAGAGAGGCTCTTTGATAAAACACCAACCTGGCTATCGCCCCAAGAGGCCTACCATAGAAGACAATATGGGAAAAATAACTGGCTAAGTTACGACATGTTATTAAAGAGCCGAGGTATGGAGCAGCCACTGAAAGACATAGAAGAACTAAGAGAGTTGGATAGTACTATAGACTGGCTCCAGTATAGGCAAATTGTTGAAATATATCGAAAGGACAAAGCCCGAGGTTTCGAAAACCCCAAACATTTTTGGGATGGACTAATACAAAAAAAGAAAGGGAAAGTCTCAGCCCTATATAAAAAACTATTGCAATGGAACACAGAGGAAGAAACCATAAAAGTGTGTATGGTAAGGTGGGCCCAGGACCTAGGCCATGAAGTTCCTCTCAGACAATGGGAAAGGATTTGGAAAAAAACATCATAAATATACCTATGCTAATGATTTAGAAGAGATTCAAAATATTTTACAGGTGGTACTTGACACCAAGTAAAATTGCCAAGTATAATTCCAGATATTGCAATAAATGCTGGAAATGTGGAGCAGTAGAAGGGAAATTTTTTCATATGTGGTGGGGGTGTAACCGGGTAAGAAGCTTCTGGAAAAGTGTGTATAGAGAAATGAAAAAGGCGTTAAAAATGGAGTTTAATTTCAAGGCAGAATATATGCTGTTAGGCCTATTGGATTTTCCAATTGATAAGAACAAGGAAAAACTTTTCATTTATTGTATCACAGCAGCGAGACTGGTGATGGGAAGACATTGGAAGGAAAAGATTCTACCCAAGACGGATGAATGGGTGCTTAAGTTGATGGACATTATGAACATGGACGGCCTGATGAGGGCAATGTCCCAAAATATGGAATCTACAGACTGGTCACTAATACTTGAATATTTGGAAAAACAAGGAAATATAAAAATTAATGAAAATGTTTATTCATACTGAAATATCGCCAGGTCCGGCTAAGAGGATTTACTTTCTTTTTATGGTTGAAAATTAAGATACAGATAGACCATGTGAAGGTCTCGGAAGGTGGGACTCAGAGGGGGAAGTCTAAGACAATCTGTGTGTTTCTGTATGTAGGTGTTTGTTCTGTAGGAGGGGTAGTTATGTGTTGGGTCAAGTTTGATGTAAATTTTGAAAACAGTCAATAAAATATACTTTTAAAAATTTTTAAATTTTTTTTTAAATTTTTAAATTTTTTAAATTTTTAAAATTTAAAATTTTTAATTTTTAATTTTTATTTAATTCATCACAACCCGTATATAATATGTACATCCATTATATAGTGTGATGTTTTTGTTTTAGTTTGAGGTCTCAAACATATGAGCGACCGCTGGTGGGGTGCTTGGGAGGAGGATTCCATCTCTGGGCTGTACTCCAAACACCATGACGAGGGGATTCTGGCATTTGTGGTCCAAAACAGTATGTAGTGCTATAATATTGTAAGGCAGGCCTCTAAAGTGGGCGAGATCCAGCCCCTGGTTTCCGTACATGCGTCCAGTTGCTCGGCCAAAACTTGAAGGACCTGCTTGTGCGCCAAAGGAAGGAAGCAGATGACTTCCACTTAACTTCGGCAGGCCGTTTGGCTCTCTTAGAGGAACCCCCATCAAGGTCTTTTTGAGGAAGTCTGTGGCGAGCCAAAGGGAGAAGCAGAAGAAAGTAGAGAGAAGTGAAGGCAGAACCGCCAGGGAAAGTATAAGCGGAACGGTCTTGGCTCCGTCCCGCTGGTTTTGCCAAAGAGCCGGCCAAAGAGAGATAAGCTTGCTCTCGAACTCACTTCCGTGTCTGTCCCTACCATTGAGTAGATTGAGACCTAAGTCTGTGGCCTTCATAGGTGATGGAAGATCTCATTCGAGTGTTTGGTTGGGGCTGGTGGTAGTGGTGGTGGGGGTGGGGGGCTCATATTTAGAATGGTGTCCCTTATTGAAAATGACAGAATCAACGTTGCTGTTTTGGATCCCCCCACCAAACTGCTGAATGCTCCCATGTCAATAGGAACTTTGACTTAAGAGCATCCCAACTTGAGAGTGTTTTGAGTTAAGAGTAATCACGCTGGCCACTTTTGCTTTGACATATGAACAGAACTTTGAGTTGAGAGCGAGCAGCAGATGGAGTGCTAGCACAAGAGTCCAGGGCTTCAGAGCTTCAGGGGAGCAGCCTCTGGGCCTTGTGCTCTTGTCTGCTCTGGGGAACTTTCTGTTTTGAGTTAAGAGCGAGCGGCAGAGGGGGTGCTAACACAAGAGTCCAGGGCTTCAAGGGAGCAGCCTCTGGGCCTTGTGCTCTTATCTGCTTTGGGATATTATGGCCGTCTGCTTTGCTCTTGTCTGCTTTGGGGAACTTTGGTTTTGCTTTGACATATGAGCAGAATTTTAAGTTAAGAGCGAGTGGCAGAGGGAGTGCTAGCACAAGAGTCCAGGGCTTCAGGGCTTCAATGGAGCAGCCTCTGGGCTTGCGCTCTTGTCTGCTCTGGGGAACTTTGTGTTTTGAGTTAAGAGCGAGCGGCAGAGGGGTGCTAACACAAGAGTCTAGGGCTTCAAGGGAGCAGCCGCTGGGCTTTGTGCTCTTATCTGCTTTGGGATATTATGGCCGTCTGCTTTGCTCTTGTCTGTTTTGGGGAACTTTGGGTTTTGCTTTGACATATGAGCAGAACTTTGAGTTAAGAGCGAGCGGCAGAAGGAGTGCTAGCACAAGAGTCCAGGGCTTCAGGGCTTCAACGGAGCAGCCTCTGGGCCTTGTGCTCTTGTCTGCTTTGGGGAACTTTGTTTTTTGCTTTGACATATGAGCAGAATTTTGAGTTAGAGGGTGCTGACAGAGAGTGCTGGCACAAGAGTCCAGGGCTTCAGGGCTTATCTGCTTTGGGAGCCTCTGGGCCTTGTGCTCTTGTCTGCTTTGGGGAACTTTGTTTTTTGCTTTGACATATGAGCAGAATTTTGAGTTAAGAGCGAGTGACAGAGGGAGTGCTAGCACAAGAGTCCAGGGCTTCAGGGCTTCAAGGGAGCAGCCTCTGGGCCTTGTGCTCTTGTCTGCTTTGGGAGATTATGGCCGTCTGCTTTGCTCTTGTCTGCTTTGGGGAACTTTGTGTTTTGCTTTGACATATGAGCAGAACTTTTGAGTTGAGAGCAAGCGGCAGAGGGAGTGCTAGCACAAGAGTCCAGGGTTTCAGGGCTTCAAGGGAGCAGCCTCTGGGCCTTGTGCTCTTGTCTGCTTTGGGAGATTATGGCCGTCTGCTTTGCTCTTGTCTGCTTTGGGGAACTTTGTGTTTTGCTTTGACTATGAGCAGAACTTTGAGTTAAGAGCGAGCGGCAGAGGGAGTGCCTCGCCACCACTTTGTGCTTCTACCACTTTAAAGTTTATCTTTTTTTTAAATTGTTCCATGCGAATCTGCATTTATACATATTTGTTATTTATTAGTACATTTTTGTATTTAAAGCACATTCCTCCCTTCCAGCTTCTTTCCTTTTCTTTCTCTCCCTCCTTTCTTTCTTTCTTTCATTTATTTCTTCCTCCTATTTTCCTTTTTTGTTCCTCCTATTTTCCTTCATTCCCCCTTCCTCCAGTCTTATTTAGTGTTCTCTCCCTCCCATCTTCCTCCCGCCCATCTACCTTCCATCCTTCCTTCCTTCCTTCCTTCCTCCTGTTTTCCTTCCTTCCCCCCTTCCTCCCATCTTCCTTCCCTTTCCCTCCCTCCCTTGCTCGCTCCCATCTTCCTTCCTTTCTTCTCCCCCTCTCTTCTTTCATTCCCCTTTTTTCATATGGCTTTACCCTATTGATCCGGTCTAAGAAACCTCTTTCCTCCGGGGATCCCGTTTAACTCGGCCCCAACCTGGCTCTGCCCGTCCTGGCCAGACCGGACATGTGTCCGGCCAATCTCAATGTCCACACGCTTGCCGCTCTCTCCCTGATCAATTCCACGGGTCTGCAATTAGGTTGATACCCGGGATGGCTGCAGACAGAGTGTTATGCCTGGAGCGGAGGAGCCAGGAAGTTAGTGAAGGTACTGCAAGTCCCATCGGCCATGGTCCACCTCCCTCCCAACAGCACCAGGATGTAGACTGGGTCATGTGGGCTCTGTGTGCCACGTTTGGTCTTGATCATTCATTGGATGAGGGTCGCAGCGATCTCGGAAGGTGAGTGAAGGTACTTCAAGTCCCATCATCCATGGTCCATCCGCCTTCAAATTGCACCAGGATGTAGAGTGGGTCACGAGGGCTCTGTGTGGCAAGTTTGGTCTGTATTGGTCATTGGATGAGGGTCACAGTGCTCTCATGAAGTGAGTGAAGGTACTTCAAGTCCCATCATCCGTGGTCCGTCCCACACAAAACTGCACCAGGATGTAGAGTGGGTCATGAGGGCTCTGTGTGTCAGGTTTGGTCTTGATCAGTCATTGGATTGGGTTTGCAGCAGTTTTGGAAAGTGAGTGAAGGTACTTCAAGTCCCATCATGCATGGTCTGCCTTCCTCCAAACTGCACCAGGATGTAAAGTGGGTCATGGAGGCTCTGTGTTCCAAGTTTGGTCTTGATCAGTCAGTGGATGAGGGTTGCAGCGGTCTGGAGAAGTGATTGGAGGTACTTCAAGTCCCATCATCCATGGTCTGCCCTCCTTCAAACTGCACCAGGATGTAGAGTGTGTCTTGGGGGTTTTGTGTGCCAAATTTGGTCTTGTTCTGTCATTGTTGGAAGCCGCAAAGTGTTTTGGTCTGAAACTCCCACCATGGCTGACTGCCTCAGGCCTTTGCCTTATCCCCCTCTGGCAGTTTAGAGTATCGGAATGTTCATGTTGGCTGGCCAATCTGACTGCCTCAGGCCTTGGCCTTATCCCCCTCTGGCAGTTTAGAGTGTCGGAATGTTCGTGTTGGCTGGCCAATCTGACTGTCTCAGGCCTTTGCCTTATCCCCTCTGGCAGTTTAGAGTATCGAATGTTCATGTTGGCTGGCCAATCTGACTGCCTCAGGCCTTGGCCTTATCCCCCTCTGGCAGTTTAGAGTGTCGGAATGTTCGTGTTGGCTGGCCAATCTGACTGTCTCAGGCCTTTGCCTTATCCCCCTCTGGCAGTTTAGAGTATCGGAATGTTCATGTTGGCTGGCCAATCTGACTGCCTCAGGCCTTGGCCTTATCCCCCTCTGGCAGTTTAGAGTGTCGGAATGTTCGTGTTGGCTGGCCAATCTGACTGTCTCAGGCCTTGGCCTTATCCCCCTCTGGCAGTTTAGAGTGTCGGAATGTTCGTGTTGGCTGGCCAATCTGACTGTCTCAGGCCTTGGCCTTATCCCCCTCTGGCAGTTTAGAGTGTCGGAATGTTCGTGTTGGCTGGCCAATCTGACTGTCTCAGGCCTTGGCCTTATCCCCCTCTGGCAGTTTAGAGTGTCGGAATGTTCATGTTGGCTGGCCAATCTGACTGTCTAAGGCCTTGGCCTTATCCCCCTCTGGCAGTTTAGAGTGTCGGAATGTTCGTGTTGGCTGGCCAATTAGAGGCGTTATGCAAATAATCCCACAGTGCCAACCAATCGGAACGCTGCCACATATCCCTCCGCACGCACGCACACATACATACATACAAACTTTCTTTTTTTATTATATATACACAGATGTGCGTGCAACCCATGTATGTGCAAAAAGAGAGGAGTCAGAAGTTAAAAGTCTGTACCCGAAGTTGCATCTCTTTCTGGCGACCAATGTCATTCCCGACAGCGAGGCGTTTTCAGTCCCTCTCCCTTGTGTTTACTATTTTTCAGGCTGCTGAGAGAACAGTGGATCCGGGCCAAGTACGAAAGGAAGGAGTTCATCTACCTTGAGAAGCAAGAGCCTTACTCTGCAGGTAGAGGAGAACGGCTTCACCGCATCGATGCTCGCCGCTTCAAAGGTTGACAATTAAGTTGCACATGTCATGTAGCCTTCAAGGGATGCCGCGTATGTCCTGATGTGGCGGTTCATCCTTTGCCGTCCTACTTTTTCCGCTGCTTGGAAAATGTCCTGGTTTCTCCCTCCACCTTCCACTTTTCCCCCTTTGTCCTCAGCTTCACTTTCAATGCTGCAAACTGGGTACGAAGTACAAAAGGAGATCATTAACTTAAGGTATGCTGCGGAAACAATGTCGTTTGACACCACTTTACCTGGCAATACGTTGTGGAGTTGTAGTTTGGCGATGTGCCTGGGGAGAGAAAGCAACCGAGCATGTAAAACTGCATCTACGCAGTAGGATTATAGCGGTTTCAGACCACTTTAATGGCCATGGCTCCATGCTGTAAGCAGGGGCGGCCCGACCTAATTTGGGGGGCGAAGAAATTTTGTAGCCCCCGCCGCGCGTCACTCACCGCCGCCCCGCCGCCGCCATCGCGCCCCGCCCGCCGCCGCTGCCGGCCCCATCGGCCGCGGCACACCTCTGCGGTGCACCTTTCTGCCGGCGCGCATGCTAGGGAGCACCTACAGGCGCTATAGCGCCTGTAGATGTTTCTGCGCCTTGCGAATGTACGAGCACGCGCACTCGCTCCCAAGCGCGCCTGCCGCTTTGGAGCCAGCGGCGCATGCGTGCAGTGCAGGTTTTGTGCATGCGCTGGCTCCAAAGCGGCAGGCGCTTGGGAGCGAGTGCGCGTGCTCGTACGACCGCGCGTGCGCAGAAACGTCTACAGGCACTATAGCGCCTGTAGGTGCTTCTGCGCGCGCGCGGATGGTGGCGCAGGGCAGTCTTGGCGGCGGTGGGGGCGCGAGTTGGCGCGTGGTGCCTCCCAGCCGGTGGTGCCCCTCCCAGCCGATGGCGCTCTACGCGAACGTGTAGGTCGCGGAATCGCTGGGGCCGCCCCTGGCTGTAAGTCAGGGGTCGGGAACCTATGGCTCGGGAGTAGTAGCTGCTGCGGAGACGCCGAGAGAGCGGTGTGCGGAGCGCAGGAAGAGGTTGCTCGTGCCGCCGCCGCCGGTGCGGTCAGAGAGCAGGGAGACCCCCGGGGAGGAAGAGGAGGCGCTGAGGAAGCGCAAGCAAGAGGATGGGGGGAGGAAGTGTAGGAGCCCGACACGGGGCCGAAGGTGCGGCGGTAGGAGGTGGAGGCACGGAGGAGGCAACACCCCGCCCTGCAAAGGGGCCGCTCTCTGACTCTTCCCTTTGGCCCGGCATGGCACTCCCGAGTCCGCCCCTTCTTCTCCCCCAAACTTAAGGCGGATTCCGAGACCCCTTTGCGTCAGAAGAAGGGCTCTTTCCCCCACCAATAATGTTTTTTGGGGGCCCAAACTAATGTTTTGGGGGGGGCTCCAAAATAATGTTTATTGGGGGGGGCGCCAAAATAATGTTTTTGGGGGGGCGCCAAAACAATGTTTTTTTGGGGGCGCCAAAATAATGTTTTGGGGGCGCCAAAATAATGTTTTTGGGGAGCACCAAAATAATGTTTTTGGGCGCCAAAATAATGTTTTGGGGCGCCAAAATAATGTTTTTGGCGCGCCAAAATAATGTTTTTTGGGCGCCAAAATAATGTTTTTGGAGGGGGGCGCCAAAATAATGTTTTTGGGGCGCCCAAATAATGTTTTTGGGGGCGCAAAATAATGTTTTTTGGGGCAAAATAATGTTTTTGGGGGCGCTAAAATAATGTTTTGGGGGGGCAAAATAATGTTTAGGGGGCACCAAAATAATTTTTTTGGAAGAGGCGTCAAAATAATGTTTTTTTTTTTTTTTTTTTTTTTTTAGGCAAAATAATGTTCGCTTACCATTTAAAATTACCTTAGACCGCCCCTGCTCACAGTACTACTATTAGTACTATTACTACTAATAATCATCCCAGGAATGTGGCCTTGTGAATCTTCCTGAGATAGCTCGGGCCTAGGGTTGCCACCTGTCCCGTATTATATGGGACGTCCCGTATTTTTGCTCTGAATTTCGTGTCCCGTATTTTCAGCTCCTGTCCCTTATTGACAGGACAGGTGGCAACAGGAGGCGAGGCCGGGCCAGCAGTGAGGAAGGAAGGAAGGAAGGAAGGAAGGAAGGAAGGAAGGAAGGAAGGAAGGAAGGAAGGAAGGAAGGAAGGAAGGAAGGACTCTACGTGAATGCCCGGTAGCTGCCGCTCTCCCTACACCAGTGTTTCTCAACCTGGGGGTCGGGACCCCCAGGGGGGTCGCGAGAGGGTTTCAGAGGGGTCGCCAAAGACCATCACAAAACATGTATTTCTGATGGTCTTAGGAAGCACTTTGGCAGAGAAGGTTGAAGATCTTCTCTTTCTTTTTGGAAACAGACTGCGAATTCTCCCACCTAAAGCTCTCCTCTGCTGTGATTGGCAGGCCTCCCAACCTAGGGGAGGGCTGATTCTGAGACTCCAAGCGGGGATGGGAGAGCAGGCAACATGATGCGCATGTCTGGGTGAGAGAGAGTGTGTGAGGTGGGATGGAGGCTTGTGCCAGCTAGTTCCTTCAAGGCATGAGGGTTCTGTGTAGGAAGTTTGACCCAATTCTATAATTGGTAGGGTGCAAGGGGCTCTTTGATTGTAGATGAACTATAAATCCCAGCAACTACAACTCCCAAATGTCAAGATCTATTTTCCCGAAACTCCACCAGTGTTCACATTTGGGTATATTGAGGATTCGTGTCAAGTGTGGTCCAGATCCATCATTGTTGAGTCTATAGTGCTCTCTGGATGTAGGTGAACTACAACTCCCAAACTCAAGGTCAATGCCCACCAAACCCTTCCAGTATTTCCTGTTGGTCATGGGAGTTTTGTGTTCCAAATTTGGTTCAATTCCATTGTTGGTGAGTTCAGAATGCTCTTTGATTGTAAGTGAACTATAAATCCCAGCAACTACAACTTCCAAATGACAATATCACCCCCCCCCCACAAACATATAGTTATGACGTAGCAATGGAAATAATGTTCTGGTTAGGGGTCACCACAACATGAGGAACTGTATTAAGGGGTCGCAGCATTAGGAAGGTTGAGAAGCACTGCCCTACACAAACACCGGGCCTGGTCCAGCTTACTCGCCCGAGTCGACAGCGTCGCCACCTTGGCGCCTTCCCTGGCCGCTGTTGCCCTCCCTCTTGAGCATAAAGAGAGGCGAGCGCAGAAGGGGAGCAGAAGGGGGAGGGGGTGATTTGGTTGCGCGTGCCGGGCGTGACGGGCCGGAAGAGACGGGCCGGAAGGAAGGGAGGGCGGAAGGGGCGGGGTGGCGGCGGCAAGAGGCACTTGTGGAGAGAGGGAGCCAAAGAGAGGTTCGCGCACATGGCCGCTTGCGCCTTGGGCCTGCTGGGGATTCTGGGCCTTGCGTAACGTTTGCTGCCACGGCGAAGGAGGAGGCAGTGACGCAGGAAGCAACGAGGTGCCGGGTCTGCGGAGGCGGCAGTGCAAGGTTTCCCTGGGAGCACGGGCAAAAAAACCTCAGTTATGTTGCGTGAAATGTTTCCCTTATTTTTGTGGAAAATCCCGTATTTTTAGGTAAGTGTCGCTTATCTCTTATATCAAAAAGTGGCAACCCTAAACTGAGTTAATTTTACAGTGTAGATGTAGCTGCAGATGAGACATTAAGGACAGAGACTACTACCTTTAGCCGCAGGCAATGAAGAAGAAACCCTGGGTTTGTTTACATTCCCTCGAGGGTGACCTTTCAACTATTTCGTGCTCTTTTTGACCACAGTTCTGTGCATTAATTCCCTGCGCATCATGCAACTGAGTTGGGTAGCGGTGCAAGGCTTCGTCGCAAGCTCGGAAACGCTGCCAAGAGATCAAAGATAAGATAGACAGCATCACATACGTTAACTTGTTGGAAACGGAAACAGGAATGGCTTTGTCGAGTTGCGCGCAAATCCGGCAACTTATCGACAACATAGCTGTGCATGTGAGAGTAGTCTTTGGAGCTCTTGCGCACGTGTGAGAAGAAACCACGGGGACCGTATTCTGATCAGAAGCAGAGTTGTGCACCTACACTGTAGAATTAATGCAGTTTGACTCACCAAACTACAGCTCCTGTGATTCCAAAGCACCGAACCATACTCGTTAATGTGGTGTCAAACTGCGTCGACATCACAGTGTAGATCAGGGGTGCCCACACTTTTTCAGCCTGCGAGCTACTTTTAAAAAAAAACCAAGTCACAACGATCTATCTGCCGCTTCTGCGGCCGACGCACGCTCCTGCGCGCATGCTCCCGGCGCCGTCTTCTCCCGCACGCATGGCTTTGGATAGCGCTTCGAGCGTTGGTGCATGTGCGTGGGTGGAGGAAGGCGGCGGTGGGAGAGCGCGCGGGGCCTCCGCCCTGCCTCTCGTCTGGAAGCTGTGGTGAGAGAGGCAGGGCCTCCGGAAGCCCCGCGCTCTCTCCCGCCGCCGCCTTCCTCCGCCCGCGCGCTTCCTCCTTTCTGGTCAGCTGTCAATCACGACACCTCTCAGGAGGCCGAGCCCTCAGAGGCCGGGCTGGGCCAGGCTCTTTTCCCCCGTCGAGCAGGCCCGGATGACGTGATTGTGGTGCCCTAGGCCACACTCCGGGGGGGCGGGGCCGCTTACTGGGGGTGGGGGCACCCCCGCTGCTTGCGCTGGCCCCGCCCCTCTTCCTTCACTGACTGAAGGAAAAGGGCGGGGCCGCACGAGCAGCAGGGAGGCGGCGGCGGCAGGACTTCCTTCCGCCCCTCTCTCTCTCACGTCAGGAGGGGGCGGAGGGAAGTCCTAGGCCCCCTCCCCGCTGCTCGTGTCGGCCCCGCCCCTCTTTCTTTACTGACTGAAGGAAGAGGGGTGGGGCCGGCGCGAGCAGCAGGGAGAGGGCGCTTCCACCGCTGCGCGCATGCGTCCTTTTTCCCGAATTTTTTTTGAAATTTTTTTTGAATTTTTTTTACTTTTTTGGGGGGTCTGGATCTGCTGCCCCCCCCAAAGGTGCCCCCTAGGGCTGCTTCGGCCTCCTCCTCCTTTGTTGCCGCCCTGCGCTTCCCAGTTCGCACCTCAAGGGCTCCGCGCTCTGCCTCCGTCCATCTCTCTCCCTTGGCCAAGCTGAAGGTCTCTCGCCTCCGTTTCTGCCCAGCGTGCATGCGCCAACGCTCGAAGCGCTCTCCAAAGCCATGCGGGCGGAGGAAGGCGGCGCTGGGAGAGCGTGCATGGTGGCGGGAGCGCATACGCGGCGGCGGGAGCAGAAGATCGACCAAAAATGGCCTCGGGATCGACTCGTCGATCGCGATCGACTTCCAGAGCAGCCCTGGTGTAGATGCGCCCTCGGTGTTGCTGTTGGTCATGCGAATCAGTCACTGGTCTGATATTCAGTGGGAAGGACGTGTCTCTTGGTAACACTCACCGACTTCCTTTGCAAAGTGGGACGGCTTACGGGCTTGTGGTCGCACGGGTTTGACGCCGTTCTGCAAACAGACGGCCCAGAAAGAACCCCAATTCGGTTAACTAGCACCACAACATGAGGAACTGTATTTAGGGGTCACAGCATTCGGAAGGTGGTCTATCGCAAGGGTCGGAAGAAGTGTCACTGATCACCTCGGGGGCCGTAGGTGATCGGTGAGCAGGGGGGGGGGCCGGGGGGGGGGGCCGGGGGGGGGGGGGGGGCGGGCCCAAGGGCAGCGCGTCATGCCAGGCCTCTGACGCGCTGCCCTTGGCGCCGCCTACTGCTCCTTTTCGCCATCTCCCTCGCCCGTCCTAGGGAGGGGAGCCGGCGAAAGGAGCAGAAGGCGGCGCCAAGGGCAGCGCGTCAGAGGCCTGGCGTGACGCGCTGCCCTGGCGCCGCCTACTGCTCCTTTCGCTGTCTCCCCCGCCCTTCCTAGGGAGGGGGAGCCGGCAAAAAGGAGCAGAAGGCGGCGCCAAGGGCAGCGCGTCAGAGGCCTGGCGTGACGCGCTGCCCTTGGCACCGCCTACTGCTCCTTTTCGGCGCGGAGAGAGGGCCGCGTGCGCGCCTGACAATGCTGCTGGGAACAACCTGTCAAGGGTTTCCAAAGTTTGACTGACAGTTGTACCTAAGAGGAGCTCTTGGGAATGGAAACGTCGCTCGCCGACTGACCGACCGGGACCCGGGTTGCTGGAGATGTGTGAGGAAGGGAAATCCTAGCGGGAGTCTGTGCATGGATGCCAAGGCTGGCGTGGATGTATCGGCGGGGAGAAAGACCTTGCGGGCTTTGCTTTCTGCACTGGACAGCTGCCATGCGTCCTCTTTTCTCTTTCATCCTCCCACGTGGCAACCATGGGGCTTGTGCTTCTTCTATGGGGCGAGAACAGGAGGACAACTAGGCCTAGATTAACACCTTTTTGCACCCTAGGCCACACTTTGGAATTACGCCCAGGGGCGGCCCGACCTAATTTGGGGGGTACGCGAAGAAATTTTGCCGCCCCCCCCCCCGCCGCCACGTCACTCACCGCCACCGCCACGCCCACACCGCCGCCACGCCCACACCGCCGCCACCATGCCGCCGCCAGCCCCATCGGCCGCGACACACCTCCGCGGCGCACCTTTCTGCCGGCCGCGCATGCGCAGAAGCACCTACAGGCGCTATAGCGCCTGTAGATGTTTCTGCGCACGCGCGAATGTATGAGCACGCGCACTCGCTCCCAAGCGCGCCTGCCGCTTTGGAGCCAGCGCGCATGTGTGCAGTGCAGGTTTTGCGCATGCGCGCTGGCTCCAAAGCGGCAGGCGCGCTTGGGAGGGAGTGCGCGTGCTCGAACATTCGCGCGTGCGCAGAAACATCTACAGGCGCTATAGCGCCTGTAGGTGCTTCTGCGCACGCGCGGACGGCGGCGCAGGGCAGTGCGGCGGCGGTGGGGGCGTGGAGTTCCCCCCCATCCTTTCATCTGCTCGTCCCCCTTAGGGCCGCGCATCCCGCTCGCCCAGTGTGACCCCTCTCGGTCCGCCACAGGTGTTTCTCTCTCGGCAGGCATGGGGGAGAAGCCTCCTCCCCGATGCCGGGGCGTGAGGCACTTGGCTCCTACCCGGTATCGGGGATTGCGCATGCGTTGTCGTCAGCAGCTGTAGCGATGCCGCACTTCTCCCCGATACCGGGGCTTGTCGCGTTGGGCTTCCCTCCCGTACTGGGGTTTGCGCATGTGCCGTAGCCGGCAGTTGCGCTTCTCTCTCCAGTAAGGAGGAGTCTCCTCTTTGTGTTGGAGGAGGAATACCAGCTTTCATGGTGTTAGGGCATGCGCAGACTGCGCAATGGAGTTTCCTGTAGTTCAGGGCTGTCCAACAGGCGGCCCGCGGGCCGTACACGGCTCCCCAGCCTGTTGGACATGGCCCCCGCTACCCTCCTGTAAGATTTTTTTTTAAAAAATATTTTTTTAAAAAAATATTTTTTTAAATATATATATATATATTTAAAAATGGCGGCCGGGGGGGAGGGGAGATGGAGGCGGGGCAGGGAGAAGGAAGGGAGCCAGCTCCTCCTCCTGCACCGCCCCTCCGCCCCTCTCTCCACACCATCCTTCCTAGGGAGGGGGAACCGCTGAAGGGGGAACCGCCACGGGCGGCCCGTCAGAGGCCCGGGGTGACGGGCCGCCCTTGGCGCCGCCTACTGCTCCTTTTCGGTGGCTAGGAAGGGCGGGGGAGCCGCTGAAAAGGAGCAGTAGGCGGCGCCAAGGGCGGCACGTCAGAGGCCTTGGGTGACGCACCGCTTTTGGCGCCGCCTACTGCTCCTTTTCGGCGGCTAGGAAGGGCGGGGGAGCCACCGAAAAGGAGCAGTAGGCAGCGCCAAGGGCGGCGCATCAGAGGCCTGGGGTGACGCGCCGCCCTTGGCGCCGCCTACTGCTAGGAAGGGCGGGGGAGCTGGCTGCCTTCTGCCTCCGTAGCCCCTCCTCCTTCTCCCCGCTCGTGCCGCCGCTCGGGATCCCGAGGAGGAGGGGCTACGTGACCGAGCGGCCCCCGCCCCGCCCCCGCGAGCGGCCCCGCCCCCCGCTCACTGATTACCTACGGCCCCCCAGGTGATCAGTGACATTTCTTCCGGCCCTTGAAGAAGTTGGACAGCCCTGCTGTAGTTGCACTGAAGGAGCCAGCAAGTGGATGCTGGCGGCATCAAGGGAGTTAATTGTTCCTCTTGTCGACGCCGACGCCAGTGTCGAGAGCCCCTGCGCATACGCCGTTTGCGCAACAATAGCAGAGGCAGGAGCTGGTATTCAGGAAGGGGCAGGGGCGGTGCTGAAAAGGAGGACCTTCGGTATCCTTCCTTCCTCATCTCCATGCGCGTTGCGTTTTTATTTGTTTCGACATTTTTTTTGGTCCGTGATCTGCGTCCCCCCTCGGCTTGCAACCCTAGGCCATGGCCTAGGTCGGCCTTATGGGTAATCCCGGCCTGCGTGGGCCTTCCTGTTTCAACGACCCTCAGGCGGTTCATATAGAGCAGTGATTTTCAACCTTTTTTTGAGCCGTGGCACACTTTTTACATTTTCCAAATCCTGGGGACACACCACCAACCAAAGTGACACAAAATGACACTCTAACACAGTCATACATATGGTTAATATGTTGTTAAATGTATTTCTACACTCACTTAGTGTGGGTGCAGTCATCAAAAAGAGCCACATCTGGCTCGCGAACCATAGGTTCTCGACCTCCTGTACTAGAGCGTTCGATTTGTAATCTGATTTTGATATTTGTAGTTCAATGTTTATCCTATTTTCTGTTCTTATGTAAATCGCCCAGAGCATCTGGGATGGAGGGCGATTAACAAATAATAAAGTGATGATGATGATGATGATTGCGAAGGTAAGAGCTAGCCAAACTTAGGCTGTTCCTTGCCTAAGAAGTTGCTGCTGCTGTTGTTGTTGTTGTTATGTTTACATTGAAAGCATTCTGATACAATCTATGTATATAATAAAAGTCAGTGTTTGCGGGCGGAGGAGGTGCAGAGGAATATGTGGCAGCGTTTCGATTGGTTGCCACGGTGGGATTATTTGCATAAAGGACTCTGATTGGCCGGCCTCAGAACTCCAAAATTCTAAGGCAACAGACAGAGGGGATTGGTTGCCACTGAGGGAGTATTTGCATAAAGGACTCTGATTGGCCATCTGCATTCCAACATTCTAAGGCAGTGTTTCTCAACCTGGGGGTCGGGACCCCAGGGGCGCGAGGGGGTTTCAGAGGGTCGCCAAAGGCCATCAGAAAACATATATTTATGATGGTCTGAGGAAGCCCTTTGGCAGAGGAGGAAACAGAGTGAATTCCCCCACCTAAAGCTCTACCCTGCGGGGATTGGCAGGCCTCCCTGCCAAGGGGAGGGCTGTTCCGAGACTCAAGCCAGGGGGAAGCAGGCAACATGATGCGCATGTGTGGGTGAGGGAGAGTGTATGATGTGGGATGGAGGCTCATGTCAGCTAGTCCCTTCAAGGCATGAGGGTTCTGTGTAGGAAGTTTTACCCAATTCTATCATTGGTAGGGTGCAAGGGGCTCTTTGATTGTAGGTGAACTATAAATCCCAGCAACTACAACTCCCAGATGCCAAGATCTATTTTCCCCAAACTCCACCAGTGTTCACATTTGGGTATATTGAGGATTAGTGTCAAGTGTGGCCCAGATCCATCATTGTTGAGTCTATAGTGCTCTCAATGTAGGTGAACTACAACTCCCAAACTCAAGGTCAATGCCCACCAAACACTTCCAGTATTTACTGTAGGTCATGGGAGTTTTTTGTGCCAAGTTTGGTTCAATTCCATTGTTGGTGAGTCCAGAATGCTCTTTGATTGTGGGTGAACTCCAAATGACAAAATCAACCCACCTCCCCTCTCAAAAATACAGTTATGAAGTAGCAATTAAAATAATGGTTAGGGGTCACCACAACATGAGGAACTGTATTAAGGGGTCGCAGCATTAGGAAGGTTGAGAAACACTGTTCTAAGGTAACACAAAGGGAAAAGGAAAGGCCTCAGGCAGTCAGTCACTGCGGCCCACAGCAATGACGGATCAGGACCAAACTTGGCACACAGGGGCCCAATGGCCCTCTACACAACCTGGTGTGGTTTAGGGCAGGATGGGCCACGGACGATGGGATTTGCAGTACCTTCACCTTATTCACTTCCCAAACAACACTGGAGCCCCTATAAGTCACTGCGGCCCACAGCAATGACGGATCAGGACCAAACTTGGCACACAGGGGCCCAATGGCCCTCTACACAACCTGGTGTGGTTTAGGGCAGGATGGGCCACGGACGATGGGATTTGCAGTACCTTCACCTTATTCACTTCCCAAACAACACTGTAGCCCCTATAAATCACAAACCAGGCCCAAAATTGACAGCAAGGCTTCCTTAACTTGATTCTCCTGACTAGGCCTCAGCTCATGGGATATTGTTAGGCTTCCTCAACTTGATTTTCCTGACTCGGCCCCCAACAATGACAGAACAAGACCACACTTGGCACACAGACACCCCCCCCCCCAGATGCACCCTACACCCTGGTGCAGTTCGAGGGAGGATGGACCATGGATGATGGGACTTGCAGTACCCTCACTAACTTCCAGAGACCACTGCAAGCCACATAACCAACTCTTAAAGACCAATGCCTTTCTCAATTAACCCGGGCATCGCTGGGTCCTCAGCTAGTTAAAAATAAATAAATAATAATAATAATAACAACAACAACAACAGCAACCACAAAGAGGTGATCCAGGAAATTATAGGCCAGTCAGTCTAACCTCAGTTCCAGGCAAAGTGATGGAAACCATTATTAAAGAAAATATGACTAGGCACATAGAAGAACAGGCATTGCTGAAGGAAAATCAACATGGTTTCTGCAAAGGCAAATCATGTCTTACTAACTTGATGGAATTCTTTGAGGGTGTAAATAAACACATAGATAAAGGGGACCCAGTCGATATTGTTTACCTTGACTTCCAAAAGGCTTTTGACCAAGTCCCTCACCAAAGGCTCCTAAACAAGCTCTTCAGCCATGGACTCAGGGGACAGGTCTTGTCCTGGATTGGAACCTGGCTAAACTGCAGGAAACAAAGGGTGGTAATAAACGGACACTTCTCTGGGTGGAAAGAGGTGAGAAGTGGCGTACCCCAAGGTTCAGTTTTGGGTCTGTTACTTTTTAATTTATTCATTATTGATCTGGACGTAGGAGTGAATTCTGAGGGAGCAAAGTTTGCAGACGACACTAAACTGTTCAGGGTAGTTAAAAATGAAACTGATTGTAAAGAGCTCCAGAAAGATCTCTCGAAATTGAGTGAATGGGCAACAAAGTGGCAAATGCATTTTAACCTAAACAAGTGTAAAGTCATGCACATCGGGGCAAAGAACCCCAACTACACTTATCAACTGATGGGGTCAAAGCTTTCTGAGACAAACCAGGATCGGGATCTTGGGGTCTTGGTGGACAGCTCAATGAAGATGTCCCCCCAGTGCGCTGGAGCAGCGAAAAAGCAAATTCTATGCTTGGCATGATCAGGAAGGAATCGAAAATAGGTCAGCAAATGTTGTATTGCCTCTCTACAAATCTATGGTGAGGCCACATCTGGAGTACTGTGTACAATTCTGGTCACCGCACCTCAAGAAGGATATAACGGAACTGGAAAAGGTACAGAAAAGGGCAACAAGAATGATCCAAGGGATGGAGCGGCTCCTTATGAAATCAGGTTGCAACGCCTTGGTCTTTTCAGCCTTGAAAGACGGCGTTTAAGAGGTGACTTGATCGAAGTGTATAAAATCATGCATGGGATAGAAAAGGTGAATAAAGAAAAATATTTTCTCTGTCACAAAACACTAGGACTAGGGGGCACTCCTGAAGCTCCAAGGTAGGAAAATTAGGACTAATAAAGGGAAACATTTCTTCACCCAGAGGGTCATTGGGTTATGGAACTCACTTCCAGAGGAGGTTGTGACAGCGGTCAGCCTGGACAGCTTCAAGGCAGGATTAGACAGATTCATGGACACCAAGTGTATCGGTAGTTACTGAAAAGGCCATTCAAGTGCCACCTCTGTGTTGATGGAGGCAGGCAGGATTTTCCCCGGGTACTGGTTGTGGGGGGGTCGGGAGCAGGTCAGGGTTTTGCCCTCCCTTCTGCTCGAGATCCCCGTGTACAACTGGTGGGCCACTGTGTGACACAGAATGCTGGACTAGATGGGCTGAGGCCCGATTCAGCATGGCTCTTCTTATGTTCTTATGTTCTTAAGAAGAAGCTGTGCAAATTATAAGGCTTCTAGCAGTTCCTACACGTGAACAGGACCGGTGTCCCACTGCTGCAGGGATTTTGAACTGTTAGGAATTGTGGGAGTTGGAGTCCAAAACACTTGGAGGGCCAAAGTTGGCCCATGCCTGCTCTATAGTCAGGATGAAGTGTTTGCTTCCTTTGGGAGAGTTAAAGCCCACGCGAGTCGGAGATCTCTGTCTGCCCTCCACCCTTGTCTCTTCTGGCCAGGTGGGAGCTTTCAAGGCGGCGCCGCTTGCTTTCCTCGGGCATCATCTCCTCCGAGACGCAGCTTAATGGGAGGCCTTCCTTCCTGGCAGGCAGGAACCCTTGGGACCGGTTGCCAGCCTCGCCAAGCAGGACTGGGAAATGGCCCGAAACCCAAAGGGACTCAATACCAGGCAGTGAAATCTAAGGGCGTTAGTTCTCGGAGTAATCCAAAAAGAACGAAAAAAGAACGCCAAACACAGAAGTAGCTTTTCAAAATCAAATAATTCTATTTCTTGGTATATTTTCTTTCAGTCGTCATACAAGTACGGTTGCAGTGGAAACAAAATCCTGAAGATTGCATTCGCAAGTCTCAAAATTATAATCCTCCCAAGGAGTCAAGGTCTCCGGGTTGTCCAAATAATTAGTATTTTCAATGTTATATTAATAGCATATAGTTCATAAGGTGGTCAACCCAGATTGGTCGACGGTCTAGCCGTTTCCGCCATCTTGGCTTCGTCGGGACCTTCAGACCAATGCTCCAAGAAATAAAGTTTCCAAAGTGATCCGGAAAATGTCTATAAGAAGTGAAATAATACAATCCATCATATATCTATACACATTGTATCCCTATCTTATAATATACACTCAAACGTTCAAGGAGAACTAACAGAAGTATAGGCTGTCATACATACCATGTATATAATCAACAATTCTCTCGGTTAATACCATCAACAATCTTGCCGGACAGGGAATGAAACTCAAAGGCACTCATTATAAGCCAGGGGTGGGCAAACTGCGGCCCGGGGGCCGGATGCGGCCCTTTGGCTGATTCTATCCGGCCCGCCTAAGGGCCCCTGGCTTGCCTCCCCTGCCTGGCCTCTGCATAAAAATCTCCAGAGAAGGGGACTATAAGGAAGCATTATTTTATTTTAGTGGTTTTTATTATTATTGTATAATAATTTTATAACAATAATAAAATAATATAATAAATAATATAATGTTATATGATATATTATAATTTCAATATATTATGTTTATATATATATACTATAATATAATAATTATGATATTAATACTAATAATATATGAATATTTCTTGATATATTAATACCGTGTTTCCCCGAAAGTAAGACACCCCCGATTGTAAGACGTATCGGGGGTTTCTGGAGGGTCGGCTTATATAAGCCATACCCCGTATATAAGACGTACCTCGTCCGCCGCCGCCGCCGCAACCGGAGGTGTGCCGCGGCACACCTGGCACACCTCCGCTGCACACCTCTTCGCCAGGGCTCCAGGCAAGGAGAGAGGGAAAGGAGCCAGGGGCGTGGTGAGGATCGCAGCACAGTGACGCGTCGTCCCTCTCCCGCCCCTGGCTCTTCTCCTCCCTCCTTCCAAGGGTGGGAGAAGAGAGCCAGGGGCGGACGGCCGATGACGCGTCACTGTGACGCTGCGATCCTCACCACGCCCCTGGCTCCTTTCCCTCTCCCTTCTTTCCTCCAAGCAAGAAAGGAGGAAGGGGCAGTGACGATCGCAGCGTCACAGTGACGCGCCGCTGCTCCCTCCCGCCCCTGGCTCCTTTCCCCTCCCTTGCCTGGAGCCCTGGCGAAGAGGTGTGCAGCGGGAGGTGTGCCGCAGGTGTGCCGCGCACACCTCCGGTTGCTGGGCGGCGTGGCGGCGGCGGCAGCGGCGGCGGTGGCGGCGGCGTGAAGTGGCGACGGGCACGTCTTGGGTTATATAAGACGTACCCCGAAAGTAAGACGTAGGGGGACTTTTGGGGGGGAAAAGAAAGTAAGACGCTGTCTTACTTTCGGGGAAACACGGTATGTTAATATTAATGATGTGTAATATATAGTAAATATAGTAAGTGAATAAATAAATAAATAATGTAGATTAGCATGTAGTTCCGCCTTTAGGTGCGGCCCTCCATAATAGTTTTTGGCTCTCGTGTGGCCCCTTGGAAAAAATAGTTGCCCACCCCTGTTATAAGCTATAGTATCCTGCATGTTTAACAAAGTTAATTTACAACAAGACTTCACCAATTGTTAAACGATCATTAAGGCCTGATTGCCTCATGCTGGGTTTCAGGGTTGCTTCAGTTCCCAGTCTGACGATCCAAAAGCCTCACGTTGTAAGAGTTTGGTCTTAATGTCGGTGAATGGGGTCGGTTTGATTCTTTCTAAAACTACTACCTTGAAGTCCTCAAAATGATGTTGTTCCTTAAAATGACAGTATAGTATTGAATTTTAATTTTTAGTGCGAAGCGTGAGCGGTGTTCAAATTCTTGTCCGAGTTCCTTCCCGTTTCCCCAACATAAAGTCTACTGCAGGCACATTTTAAACAATATATTAAATTCTTGCTGGCACAGGTTGCCCATGTGCGTAACTTTATGGTAACCCCATTATGTGGGCTGGTGATCGAATCCTGTGTATCTATGTGTTTGCAAATCGAACATCTTCCGCATCTATTTGTATGGTTGGGAACGGTTAACTCCGATCTTGGGGCGGTGATCCGCATGAATCAATACTTGTTTTATACTCCTTGTCTTTTCGAAGGCAACGATGGGGGGTCTCTCTAATCCCGGGATCGAGTCTATTAAAGGCCAGAAGTTCTTTACAATTTTGGTAATTTCTTTGGAGTGGCGCGTATAAGTGAGGGGCCAAACAGGGCGGTTTAGCGCTTTAGGCTTTTTTTGTACCAGTTGGTCTTGTCGCGATGTAGCCGTGGCCTTCCTGTGTGCTTGTTCCAGAATCTTATGGGGGTATCCTCTTTGAATTAATTCTCTTTTTTAGTAAGGACGCTGATGCCTCAAAATCAGCCAAGTTGGATGAATTCCTCTTCAGCCTTAGGAGCTGCCTCGCCAAGCAGGACTGGGAAATGGCCCGAAACCCAAAGGGACTCAATGCCAGGCAGTGCCAGGAACCTCCGCGGGATACCAGACGGCCAAGCGCCTGACTTCTTTACCTCCGAGTGTGGAAATGTTCCTTTTGGGGCACCTGCCGCTTCCTAGCCAGCACGACAACTCTTGTTGCTTTTAGGGGGAAAGGCGGGGGAAGTTGGACTAGATGCCCTTTGAGCATCCCTTCTGATGGAATCTCCTCTGGAGGTTTTTGAACTGAGACAGGGTGGCCATCTGTTGTGAGGGCTTTGACTGTGTCTTCCTGCCAGGCCGAAGGGGGTAGTCTATGTGGCCTTTGGGGGACCCTTCCAATTCTAGTGAAGTCTAGATCAGTGTTTCCCAACCTTTTTTTTGAGACGCGGCACACTTTTAACATTAAAAACATCCGAGGGCACACCACCAACCAAATTGACACTCTACACAGGGTAATAGGTAAGTAGTTCCAGGATAAACGTGAAGTCAAGTAGACGGGTTTAGAGGAAGACGCAAGGGTCCAATATGAGGTTGAAAATAATATTTATCTTGTAAAGTCAATATTCAAAATTAAAGGCAGTATTCTGCATTCGTCGTTGTGAAACACACGTATATGTATCAGAATTAATTGTCTGTATTAGACGTCGGATTCAAAGCAAACAAAAGTCTTGAGAAGCCACGAATTCAAATTGTAATATAAAGATCCACAATGGGTTAATAAATTCTGGCGTGGTTCTCAGAAGGGTCGACAGTCATGGTCCAAGCCGTTTCGCCAATCCTGGCTTCATCGGGACCCCAGACTTAATTCTATATAAGAGTTTCACAGGTCCGGATTTCTGTTAATATAACATATACAAGAGGCAAATCAATACATAACGTTCATAATAATACAATGCGCGTACATGGAACTACAATCTGGCTGGAAGTTGAAATCAAAAATACATACCAATCTAGTTATTTCTTAAGCATTTTGGTGTGGGCGCAGCCACCGACGCGATGTAACCGAACACTGGTGGATGTAAACGCGCATCAATATAACTCCGTATGGAAACCCAGGTGTAATTAAACTAACAGCTCACTCATTGATAAACGGTCATTGAGTCCTCCCCGGTACTCTGCATTTAAATTGATTATCCAGAATTTTTCCCTCCTGAGTAAATGCATTTTAATATCACTGTGTGGCTATTTAAATGCATTTACTCAGGAGGGAAAAATTCTGGATAATCAATATATGGCAATTTGAATTCGTGGCTTCTCAAGACTTTTGTTTGCTTTGAATCTGACGTCTAATACAGACAATTAATTCTGATACATATACGTGTGTTTCACAACGACGAATGCAGAATACTGCCTTTATTTTGAATATTGACTTTACAAGATAAATATTATTTTCAACCTCATATTGGACCCCTTGCGTCTTCCTAAACCCGTCTACTTGACTTCACCAAAACGACACTCTAACACAGTAATACATATAGTTAATTGACCTTGAGTTTTGGAGTTGTAGTTCACCTACATCCAGAGAGCACTGTGGTCTCAAACAATGATGGATCTGGACCAAGCTTGGCAAGCGGACCCCTCAGGCAGTAGAGCATGCCGAGGGCCGCCACCAAGCCCAGGGTCCGGCCCAGGGTCCCACTGCCAGCCTCAGCCGCTCCCATTGCCATGGGTAGTGGCTCACGGGCGAAAGCGGCGGCGGGGGAGAGGGAGAAGGTGGCAATTCCCCGTCCCTGGCGCCGCTCTCTGCCATGACTCCGGCCCCTCGCTCGCTGAGGCCACGCAGAGGAGGAGGAGCATGAGCGGTAGACGGGCTTCAGCCCCGCCCACTGAAGCCCATCCACCGCTCATTCTCCTCTTCCGCGCGGCCAGCAGCGAGCAAGGGGGCCAGAGTCATAGCGGAGAGCGGCGCCAGGGACGGGGGCCGCTCTCCACCATGACTCCGCCCCCTCGCTAGTTGAGGCCGCGCGGAGGAGGAGGAGGAGCATGAGCGGTGGACGGGCTTCAGCCCCGCCCACCGCTCATTCTCCTCTTCCGCGCGGCAGCAGCGAGCAAGGGGCCAGAGTCATAGCGGAGAGCGGCGCCAGGGACGGGGGCCACTCTCCACCATGACTCCGCCCCCTCGCTAGTTGAGCCCCGCCCACTGAAACCCGTCCATCGCTCATTCTCCTCCTCCGCGCGGCAGCAGCGAGCAAGGGGCCAGAGTCATAGCGGAGAGCGGCGCCAGGGACGGGGGCCACTCTCCACCATGACTCCGCCCCCTCGCTCGTTGAGCCCCGCCACTGAAACCGCCCATCGCCATTCTCCTCCTCCTCCGGCAGCAGCGAGCAGGCCAGAGTCATAGCGAGAGCGGCGCCAGGGACGGGGGGCCACTCTCCACCAAGACTCCGCCCCCTCGCTCGTTGAGCCCCGCCCACTGAAACCCGTCCATCGCTCATGCTCCTCCTCCGCGCGGCCTCAGCGAGCAAGGGGCCAGAGTCATGGCGGACAGCGGCGCCAGGGACGGGGGCCACTCAATCAGGCACGAGCAAGGGAAGGGGGCGGGGCCCGAGCGACGTCACCCTTCCCTCCTCCCTCCCTCGATTGGAGGCGGGCTTGGGAAACGTCCGAATGAAGCGGCCCCCCGCCCCCTTGGCCCCTTCTTCTTTTTCTTCGCCGTCGCCCGGCCCTTCCAAGCAGCAGGACTTCGGAAGGAGGGGGAGAAAGGGGGGGACACATTTTTCGCGGCACATCAGATGACTCGTCAGGGAACAGTAGTTGGGAAACACTGGTCTAGATAGATTGCAGTTTTGAACGGAGGCTGGGTGGCCATCGGCCGGGAGGGCTTGGGCTGCGTCTTCCTGCCTGTTGGACTAGATGCCCTTTGAGGGTCCCTTCTGGCGGAGTGTCCTTTTCTGGGAGTCTTTTGAACTGAGGCTGGATAGCCATCTGTCAGGAGGGCTTTAACTGTGTCCTCCTGCCGGGCTGAAGGGGGTAATCTAGATGGCCTTTGGGGGACCCTTCGAACTCTAGTGAAGTCTGAATCAGTGTTTCTCAACCAAGACACACTAGTGTGCCGTGAGCGATCATAAGGTGTGCCGTGGGAAACGGGAACCTCCAATCCCCTTTCTTCCCCCTCCTGCCGAACACTTTTCCTTCTCCACTCGGGCTCTCTTCTTCCCAGCCTCGCTTTGCTGCTTCTGCCACCATTTTGATCCGAGGGGGCAGCGTGAGCGTGTTCAGGAGGGGAGGGGAGGGGGAGGGAGGAAGACGTGACCCGTGTGGGCGCTACTGCGCAGACTCGCCCCATGTCTTCCTCCCCCTCCCCTCCTGAACACACTCACGCTGCCTCCTCGGATCAAAATGGCGGCAGAAGTGGCAGCGTGAGCAAAGCGAGGCAAAGCGAGGCTGGGAAGAAGGGAGCCCGAGTGGAGACGAAAAAGTAAGTGTTGGGCAGGAGGGGGAAGAAAGGGCGCGAAGGGGGAGGAAGAGGTCTCTGTCGAAAGCTGGCATGGGCAAACTTGGACCTTTCCAGGTGTTTTGGACTCCAACTCCCACCATTCCTAGCAGCCTCGGGCCCTTTTCCTTCTCCACTCGGGCTCCCTTCTTCCCAGCCTCACTCTGCTCGCTTTGCCTTGCTTTGCTCTGGGGCGAGTCTGCGCAGTAGCGCCCGCACGGGCCACGTATTCCTCCCTCTCTCCTGAACACGCTCACGCTGCCCCCTCGGATCAAAATGGCGGCACAAGCGGCAGTGGAGAAGGAAAACTAAGTGTTGGGCAGGAGGGGGAATGAAGGGCGCGAAGGGGGAGGAAGAGGTCTCTGTCGAAAGCTGGCATGGGCACACTCGGACCTTTCCAGGTGTTTTGGACTCCAACTCCCACCATTCCTAGCAGCCTCGGGCCCTTTTCCTTTTCCCCCCTCAGCCACTTAAGCAGGAAAGGGCCTCAGGCTGTTAGGAATGGTGGGAGTTGGAGTCCAAAGCACCCAGAGGGCCGAAGTTTTCCCATGCCTGTTTAAGGGACCTTAAAGTGGTGAGCCTCCTTCCAACATTGTGATTCTGGATAGAAAACAAACAACAACATAACATCACATTGTTTGAGTCCACAGTGCTCTCTGGGTGTGGGTGAACTACAACTTCCAAACTCAAGGTCGATTCCCAAGCAAACCCTTTCAGTACTTTCTGTTGGCAATGAGAGTTCAATATGCCAAGTTTGGTTCAATTCCATTGTTGCAAGAGTTCAGGATGCTCTTTGATTGCGTGTTAACTATAAATCTCAGAAATTGTAACTCCCAAATGTCAAGGACTACTTCCCCCAAACTCCATCTGTGTTCACATTTGGGCATATTGAATATTCATGCCAAGTTTGGTCCTGATCCAACATTGTTCGAGTCCACAGTGCTCTCTGGATGTAGGTGAACTACAACTCCAAAACCCAAGGTCAATGCCACCAAACTCTTATAGCATTTTCTCTTGGTTATGGGAGTTCTGTGTGGGAAGTTTGTGTCTTTCTGCCATTCCTGCCAGGATGTCTATGTTGTGTTCATCGAAACAGGCCCAGGTTTCACACTGAGTGTATAAATACATTCAAAAACATATTAACTATATGTATTACTGTGTTAGAGTGTCGTTTTGTGTTGTTTTGGTTGGTGGTGTGCCCCAGGATTTTGTACATGTAAAAAGTGTGCCGCGGCTCAAAAAAGGTTGAAAAACACTGGTCTAGATGGCCTTTGGGGGACCCTTCCAACTCTAGTGAAGTCTGTGGAGTCTCCTTCTCTGGAGGCTTTTGAACTGAGGCTGGATGGCCATCTGTCGAGAGGGCTTTGGCTGTGTCTTCCTGCCAGGCAGCCTTTGTTTGTGGGGCAGAGGAGTGGAATCCGAAACCCACTTGTTTACAAGAGAGAAAACAGGATGGCTGGGCTCCGGGCACCCGTCCCCCGGCCGGCGTCAACAATGCCGTTATTGTGGCCGGACTCACTCTGCAAGCACACCGTGACTGGTAGTGTGGGTCGGGAGCACACAACACAACGGCGCCTTTGCAAAACGCGCTTCCCAGCAAGAACTTTGGCATTTGCCGGTGCCTTCGCATTTTTGAGACAGAGCTGAGAAGCTTGGCCTTTTGTTCCTTCGCTTGGCTCTCGGGTTGCCCAAACCGCCGCAATCGTTTTCTGTGTGCCCAGGAGGGAGTCTCTCATTTGGTATCGGCCATGGATTGAGGTTCTGGGTTTGAGCCTGCCACTTTTGGACTCTCGCTTGCTGAGGTGTTCCAGTGAGTGTCTCTGTAGATCTTAGAAAACTATTAGCTTGGGGACCCGGCGGTGCCCGGGTTATTTGAGGAAGGCCTTGTGTGCCAAGGTTGGTTCCTATTAGATGTGTATGTGGCTTGCAGTGGTCTCAGGAACTTAGTGAAGGTACTGCAAGTCCCATTGGCCATGGTCCACCCCCCCTCCAAACAGCACCAGGATGTAGAGTGGGTCATGGGGGCTGTGTGTGTCACATTTGGTCTTGATCATTCTCTGGATGAGGGTTGCAGCGGTCTCGGAAGGTGAGTGAAGGTATTTCAAGTCCCATCATCTGTGGTCCATCCTCCTTGAAACAGCACCAGGGTGTTGAGTGGGTCAAGGGGGCTCTGTGTACCAATTTTGGTCTGTATTAGTCATTGGGTGAGAGTCACGTTGTGACACTTCACAACGTGACTCTCACCCAATGACTCATACAGACCAAAATTGGTATGTCTTAGTGGGCCCCTGTGGGCCAAGTTTGGGCCCCTGTGGGCCAAGTTTGGTCCTGATCCGTCACTGCTGTGGGCCGCAGTGTCTGGCTGCCTGAGGCCTTTCCTTTTCCCTCTGCATCACCCTAGAATGTTGGATTGTGGATGGCCAATCGGAGTCCTTTATGCAAATACCACTTCAGTGGCAACCTATCCCCTCTGTCTGGGGCCGTAGAATGTTGGATTTCTGAGGCTGGCCAATCAGAGCCCTTTATGCAAATAGTACCTTAGTGGCAACCTATTGAAACACTGTCACATATTCCTTGGCACCTCCACACCTTCCAGAAAATGAACATTCCATTTCCAATGGAAAAAAACCTGTCATTTGGCTAACTCAAGCATTTTATTGCATTCTGTTTTGCTGGCCAATCAGAGTCCTTTATGCAAATAGTTCCTCAGTGGCAACCAATGCCCTCTGTCTGGTGCCTTAGATTGTTGGAGTTCTGAGGCTGCCCAACCTGAGTCCTTTATGCAAATAATCTGGTGCCTTAGAGTGTCGGAGTTCTGAGGCCGGCCAATCAGAGTCCTTTATGCAAATAGTTCCTCAGTGGCAACCAATGCCCTCTGTCTGGTGCCTTAGATTGTTGGAGTTCTGAGGCTGCCCAACCTGAGTCCTTTATGCAAATAATCTGGTGCCTTAGAGTGTCGGAGTTCTGAGGCTGGCCAATCAGAGTCCTTTATGCAAATAGTTCCTCAGTGGCAACCAATGCCCTCTGTCTGGTGCCTTAGATTGTTGGAGTTCTGAGGCTGCCCAACCTGAGTCCTTTATGCAAATAATCTGGTGCCTTAGAGTGTCGGAGTTCTGAGGCCGGCCAATCAGAGTCCTTTATGCAAATAGTTCCTCAGTGGCAACCAATGCCCTCTGTCTGGTGCCTTAGATTGTTGGAGTTCTGAGGCTGCCCAACCTGAGTCCTTTATGCAAATAATCTGGTGCCTTAGAGTGTCGGAGTTCTGAGGCCGGCCAATCAGTGTCCTTTATGCAAATAATCCCACAGTGGCAACCAATCGAAATGCTGGCACATATTCCTCCGCACCTCCCATCCTCCATACCGCCGCAAACACTGACTTTTTTAGATAGATATTAAGCCTTTGGCCTACTAGAGGTATCTTAGGCAAGAATGCTCCGGACTTGCATCCAGGCCAGTGCACTGAGGTAATACTGAAGAAATTATGTCTTCAAGATGTACGCTGCCACCATTGGACTCTTGATTACTGCTGGAAATTGCTTTAAAACTTCTCTGACAGAGGCACACGTGAGGCAGACGTTTGGAACAACTCCCACAATTCCTTGCAATGGCCTGTCTTAGCGATGGTTCATGGGGGTTGTGGTCGAAGGCACCGGAAGAGTTGGAGAAGACCAACATAACACACCGGGAAAAGGACGCATGGGTTTCGGAAGAACATGTGGCTGTTTCTCCAAGTCTGGTTCTCCACGACTGACTCAACGTAAAGCACTTCCCCCCAAGCTCTGGTTTATTTACTACTTGGAGAAGCCACTTCTGTTATGTTGAAATATCCTTCCTGTACTCATAGTCTTTTAAGTCAGAGGCCCCAACGTGGCCTGAGGAGGAGGTCTCCGCCTGTCACGCAAGGCTTCCTCTCATGCAGGCGTGGGCTGTGAGGAATGGTGGGAGTTGAAGTCCACGACACCTGGGCGGAGGGCCAACGTTCGCCCGTGTCTTCTCTAATGTGTGCTATTTTCATATATAGTATAGAATATATTATTCTATATTATAATAGAATAGTATATAATACAGAATATATATTATATTATATATTATATTATTAATATATATATTATAATATATATAATATATATTATATACTAGCTGTACCTGGCACGCGTTGCTGTGCCCTTTTAGGAGATGCGAGAAAGTCCAATCATCCACGGTGTGCCCTCCTCTAAACTGCAGTTGGATGGAGTGTGGGTCATGGGGGCATGGTGTGCCAAGTTGGGTCTTTATTGGTCTTGGTTCTGGGCCACAGTGGTCTGTGGGGAATGATGGGTTTTGAAGTACTACAAATCCCGTTTTCCATGGTGGTACTTCAAGTCCCATCATGCATGGTCGGGGCTCTGTGTGCCAAGGTAGGTTACTGTCAATTCAGGCCATACACAATGTCCCATGAGCTGAGGCCTAGTCAGGAACAGCAAGTTAATGAAGCCTTACTGTCAATTCAGGCCGTACACAATGTCCAATGAGCTGAGGCCTAGTCGGGAGAATCAAGTTAATGAAGTCTTACTGTCAATTCAGAGCGTAAACAGCTTCCCAGTAAGTGAGGGCTAGTTAGGGAAATCAAGTTAATGAAGCCTTACTGTCAATTCAGAGCATAAACAGCTTCCCAGTAAGTGAGGGCTAGTTAGGGAAATCAAGTTAATGAAGTCTTACTGTCAATTTAGAGCGTAAACAGCTTCCCAGTAAGTGAGGGCTAGTTAGGGCTGTCAATTTAGAGCGTAAACAGCTTCCCAGTAAGTGAGGGCTAGTTAGGGAAATCAAGTTAATGAAGCCTTACTGTCAATTCAGAGCGTAAACAGCTTCCCAGTAAGTGAGGGCTAGTTAGGGAAATCAAGTTAAAGAAGCCTTACTGTCAATTCAGAGCATAAACAGCTTCCCAGTAAGTGAGGGCTAGTTAGGAAATCAAATTAATGAAGTCTTACTGTCAATTTAGAGCGTAAACAGCTTCCCAGTAAGTGAGGGCTAGTTAGGGAAATCAAGTTAATGAAGCCTTACTGTCAATTCAGAGCGTAAACAGCTTCCCAGTAAGTGAGGGCTAGTTAGGAAATCAAATTAATGAAGTCTTACTGTCAATTTAGAGCGTAAACAGCTTCCCAGTAAGTGAGGGCTAGTTAGGAAATCAAGTTAATGAAGCCTTACTGTCAATTCTGAGCGTAAACAGGTTCCCAGTAAGTGAGGGCTAGTTAGGGAAATCAAGTTAATGAAGCCTTACTGTCAATTCAGAGTGTAAACAGCTTCCCAGTAAGTGAGGGCTAGTTAGGGAAATCAAGTTAATGAAGCCTTACTGTCAATTTAGAGCGTAAACAGCTTCCCAGTAAGTGAGGGCTAGTTAGGGAAATCAAGTTAATGAAGCCTTACTGTCAATTCAGAGCGTAAACAGCTTCCCAGTAAGTGAGGGCTAGTTAGGGAAATCAAGTTAAAGAAGCCTTACTGTCAATTCAGAGCGTAAACAGCTTCCCAGTAAGTGAGGGCTAGTTAGGGAAATCAAGTTAATGAAGTCTTACTGTCAATTCAGAGCGTAAACAGCTTCCCAGTAAGTGAGGGCTAGTTAGGGAAATCAAGTTAATGAAGCCTTACTGTCAATTTAGAGCATAAACAGCTTGCCAGTAAGTGAGGGCTAGTTAGGGAAATCAAGTTAATGAAGCCTTACTGTCAATTTAGAGCGTAAACAGCTTACCAGAAAGTGAGGCCTAGGTAGGGAAGTTAATGAAGCCTTACTGTCAATTTTGGGCGTGGTCTGTGATTTTTGGGGTGTAAATTTTTCGGTTGCAAGTGATTTGGGTGTTTGTGTTGGGGATTGGTTCAGGCCTTTCCTTATTCTGTTTTGGCAGTTTACTATGGATCGAATTTTCATGTTGGCTGGCCAGTGCAGCAGTTATGCAAATCCGCCCTTATTGGCAGCCAATCATGTTGTTCAGAATGTAGAGGCTGGGTGACTCTTTGGCTGCCCCGGAGGATGCTGGTAAATGTAGTTTTATTTTTACTCGTTGTTTTGGGGCCTTTTAGGTTTTGGGGGGGGAAGTTTCTTTGCTACAAACGTACCTTCCTTGAGGCCTATTTCTGTTGGCAAGTATTGTGTTTCTGCGTTGTAAGGTTTCTTTGTTTGAGGTATACATCACATGACGTGAACCCATTTATATAATAGATTATTCTATTATAATATAGAATATATTATTCTATATTACAATAGAATAATACAGACGATAGATTATCTTAGATATATATATATATATATATATATATAAAATATTATAACAGACGATTGGCGCAGTCTTCTCCAGGACTGCCAGTCTTCTTCTTGGGTGGCTGCCTTTTTGCCTGCTTGGCTCTCTCCGTTTGAGCACTAATTGCCTCCGATTGAATAAATCATTTGCCGCTCGAGCGGGTTAATTCGGTATTGTGGAAACAATCAATTCGATCTGTGACTTTTGCCTCCCTGACGCTGCCCGTTTGTGGTGTTAATTGGACAACATGATGGGCCTCCGCCTGGAAGCGAGACCAAAGCGGACTCAGTCGGTCAGCCAAACCGCCGCAGACCTAGGCAGGCCCAGTTTGCTCCAAAGTGGGATTTAAGTGGCTGATAGAGCGCAATGAATCGATGCAGATTGATCTTCCACATAAGTACCAACCAGAAAAAGTGCGTACAAAGTGTGGCCGGTGCGGCACGTGCAACTCCCCAGAATGGTTCCAGTGACGTGGGGGAATGGGCCTGCCTTTCTATGGGCGGTCTCCTATGCGCCACTTGCAGGTGCGGAGTAGGCCTGGGTAGGTTCGTCGTAATGCTCGTAAAATTGGAATTAATTCGGATTAAATTCACTTCTGAAGCGGTTTCGAAGCGACGTAAGTAACCCGGAAGTGAATTTGCCATTTCGAGGCCATTGCCCCCATTTTCGGAAAGGAACTAGCTGTACCCGGCCACGCGTTGCTGTGGCGTAGTCTGGTGGTGTGGGAAATTAAGTAATGAGAAGGTCTGCTTAAGAAGAAAAGCCACAACAATAGTAATAGTAATAGGAAGGAAAGTCAGAGGTACTGAAGGAAGGAAGGAAGGAAGGAAGGAAGGAAGGAAGGAAGGAAGGAAGGAAGGTGGAAAGGAAAGGAAAGGAAAGGAAAAGGGGAGGAAAGGCATGAAAGAGGCAAAGAAAGAAGGAGAAAATGAAATAGTACTCCTTTACTTCCTTTCTCCTTCCTTCCATCCATCCTACCTTTCTTCCCTCCTTGTATCCTTATGTTCCTTACTCCTCCCCTCTTTCCCTTCCTGGTATCCTTCCTTCCTTTCTCCTTCCTCCCTCCTTTCCTTCGTTCCTTCCCTCTATCCTTCCTTTTTCCTACCTTTCTCCTCCCCTCCTTCCTTCCATCCTACCTTCCTTCCCTTCCTTTCCCCTCCCTTCCTGCTATCCTTCCTTTTTCCTTCCTTTATCCTTCCCTCCTTCATTCCTTCCTTCCTTCCATCCATCCTACCTTCCTTCTTCCCTCCTTCTATCCTTCCGTTCCTTTTCTCATCCTCTCCCTCCCCCTTCCTAGTATCCTTCCTTTGTCCTCCGTTCCGTCCTTCCCTGAATTCTTCATGCACCGTGTTGCTGTGGCACATAGGATGATGGGAGCTGTAGTGCCCCAGCTGTGCAGGGCGTGTAACCAACGTGCGCGCCTCGGGAGGTCTCCGAGGTGCGCGTGGGAACCTTGGCAGCGAGCAGCAAGTAGGAGGGTTGTTGTGAGTGTTCTGAGTGTTGGGGGGGGGGAGAAGAGGCCAGGTAGCGCGGCCTGTATTTTCGCGCATGCGCCGCGTTGATTTGGCGCGATGGTTTATGGAAGTTGTAGTCCTTAATGTTTTTTTGTGGTTTGTGACCGTTGCCTTTTGGGGGGGTGTTGTGGTAAACATACCTTGTTCGGTTGTGGGTTTATGTGGCCTGGTTTGGTGTGTCTGCGTTGTGTTGTTTTGCTGTCTATAAGCTCCTCAGCACGACAGCTCTCTCTTTATATATATAGATTGGCCCTAGAATCCCGCCCCTCCTGAGGTGCTTTCCCCTCCTTGACCATTTAACTCAGTTTGGAGGTGGATGTCCTTCCCTCCGCGACACAACTGGGGCGACAGCCACATCCAAAGGGCGTTAAACGCGGCTGTCGCCCCAGTTCTGACGCAGAGGGAAGGCATCCCCGTCCAATCTGGGTTAAACATACATGTCCAGATTGGGGGTCCTTCTGGACTCTACTCTGACACTTGATGCTCAGGCGGCGACGGTGGCTGGGAGGGCCTTTGCACAATAAAGACTCATGCACCAGCTGTGCCCGTTCCTCGTGAAATCCGATCTGGCCATGGTGGTCCATGCCCTAGTCACCTCTAGGCTGGATTACTGCAATGCGCTCTATGTGGGGTTGCCCTTGAAGACAGCCCGGAAACTACAGTTGGTTCGAAGATCAGCAGCCAGATTACTCAGGGGAGCTGGTTACAGAGAGCGGTCAACCCTCCTGTTTAGACAGCTCCACTGGCTCCCAATACGTTTCCGGTCCCAATTCAAGGTGCGGGTCATCAGCTACAAAGCCCTAAACAATTCGGGTCCTGCTTATCTTCGCGACCGCCTCTTCCCTTATGAACCAGTGTGCACCTTGAGATCGTTTGGGGAGGCACTGCTCACTCTCCCCCCACCATCGTGAGCGGGGTTGGTAGGGACGAGGGAGAGAGCCTTCTCGGTGGTGGCCCCTCGGCTCTGAAACTCCCTCCCCAGGGAGATCAGACAGGCTCCCACTTTGTCCTCTTTCCGGAGTCAACTAAAAGCCTGGATGTTCCAGTGCGCCTTCGATTAAGTAGCTCACCAGTAATTTTTCCTGTCCGCATTGACTATAGCAGGGCTATCCAACTTCTTCGGGCCCAAGGGCCAGAATTCAGGTCACTGATCACCTTGGGGGCTGCAGCGGGGGCGTGGCTGCTCGCGGGGCCGGGGCCGCTCCCGCCCTGGCGCGCATGCCCAGCGTCCTATGCCGTCACCCAGCCCCACCGAAAAGGGGCAGGTCGCGCAAGATACCTGGCTCGCGCGCCAGGACGGGATCGGCGAGCCGCCCTCCGCCGTGTCCCTAGCTCTTGCAGCGGCCACGCCTGAAGGAAGGTAAGCTCCCGGGCTTACCTTCCTTCAGGCGCAGCCGCTGCAAGAGCTAGGGTCACGGCGGAGGGCGGCTCGCCGATCCCCGGCCCGCTCCCGCCCTGGCGCATGCCCGGCATCTTGCGCGACCCGCCCCTTTCGGCGCCTGACGTCACCCCGCCGAAAAGGGGCAGGTCACGCAAGATGCCGGGCATGCGCACCAGGGGCGGGATCGGGCCGCCCTCCGCCCGTGTCCTTAGCTCTTTGCAGCCGCGCTGAAGGGAAGGTAAGCTCCGGGAGCTTACCTTCCTTCAGGCGTGGCCGCTGCAAGAGCTAGGGACACGGCGGAGGGCGGCTCGCCGATCCCCCAGCCCGCCTCCCGCCCTGGCGCACAAGCCCGGTATCTTGCGCGACCTGCCCCTTTTCGGCGGGGTGACGTCAGGCACCGCGAGCGGCCCTGCGCGAGCGAGGAACAGGCGGGGGAAGTCCCGCCCCTAGGGCATCTGACGTGGCTTCCCTCCGCCTCCTCCTCACTCGCGCCGCCCCGCCCCTCCCCCCCCCCCCCCCCCCACGACGAAATTTTTTGGATTTTTTTTTCAAATTTTTTTTCAAAACTGATGTCTTGCAGGCGGTTAGGGGGCCGTAGGGAAGGGCTCGGGCCCGTGTATGGCCCCGGGCTGCCTGTTGGACAGCCCGGGACTATAGCACTTTATTCTGGCCCTCATATGATCCAGCTCAATATGTATTATGATAGTATTCTTCGGCGTTGAGTATTTATGTCACAGCGGATAGGCAACAGAAATATAGAAGTTTAATTCCCCATCGGCCCAAAAACTCCAGTCTCTGTTCGAAGTGAATAATGAAACTCTCATTCAATTCACAAGGTAAATATATAACTTTGTATTGAATTGTAATTAACAATAACTGGCAAAACATCGAAAAACAACAGCCATCACAGCTACCTTTCTAAACATCCTTTCCTCACAGATATTAAATCCCAACTGACAAATCCCAACTGTCACTTTGTAACTGACATTCCTCAAGGTTCCATTTAGCAGTCTTGAGACAGCGCCATCTGGTGTCAAACATGTCACACTGCAGGTCATCTCAAACTGCGAAAATATATCTTGTGCTGACTCATGAATTGCTATTCAAAATGCAATAATCTGACAAGTATTTCCTATCCAATGTTGTTGTTGTTATTATTGTTGTTGCTATTATTATTATTCCTCTCCCGACTCAGAAGAAATCCTGCCGTTTCTTCTCATCCGTCCTCAAAGGCCTGTCCTTGTTTTTCCGCAGGGTATCGGGAAGGATTGCTTTGGAAGAGAGGCCGGGACAACGGTCAGTTCTTGACCCGGAAATTCGTTCTATCGGAACGGGAGGGCGCCTTGAAGTATTACAACAAAAATGACGTAAGGCTGCAGTCGTCTCTTTGGGTCGCTGGCTTGGCTTTATTTAACAGTGATTTGGGGTACCCAGCAATGCCTGGGCTATTTGAGAAAGGCATTGTTTGTTTTGGGGTGTTAGGTCACACCGGGAATGTGGCGCAGCTTGCTGGGTGTCAGCTGCATAAGATCTCTACTGACCAGAAGGTCATGAGTTCGAGGCCTGCTCAGGTCGAGGTGGGCTCTCAACCTATTGTCAAGGTGGGCTCTCGATCTACATACATTTTTAGAGGCTTTTCAGAAGAGCCTATGATTGTTAGTAACAAGCGGTGACTATGTAGCCTGTTTATTTTAATTGTGTAAGTCGCCCAGAGCACCTTTGGTGGAGGGCGACTCATCTATGTATATAATAAAAATCAGTGTTTGCTGGCAGTGGTGTGGTGGTGCGATGGAAGGAATAGGTGCCAGCGTTGCGATTGGCTGCAACTGTGGGATTATTTGCATAAAGGACACCGATTGGCCAGCCTCAGAACTTCGACATTCTACTGCCCCAGACAGAGGGGATTAGTTGCCAGTGAAATGGTATTTGCATAATAGACTCCGATTGGCCAACCAAATCCCAACATTCTAAAGTGACTCAGAGGGAAAAGGAAAGGCTTCAGGCAGTCAGCCACTGCGGCCCACAGCATTGACGGATCAGGACCACACTTGGCAAACAGGGGCCCAATGGCCCACTTCACAACCTGCTGTGGTTTAGGGCAGGAGGGGCCACGAATGATGGGATTTGCAGTACCTTCACCTCATTCACTTCCCAAACAACACTGTAGCCCCTATAAATCACAGACCAGGCCCACAATTGGCAGCAAGGCTTCCTCAACTTGATTTCCCTGACTAGGCCCCCAACAATGACAGAACAAGACCAAACTTGGCACACAGACCCCCCAAGGTGCACCCTACATCCTGGTGCAGTTTTGAGTGGGACGGACCATGGATGATGGGAGTTGAAGTACCTTCCCTCACTTTCTGAGACCACTGCGACCCTCATCCAATGACTGATCAAGACCACACTTGGCACACAGAACCCCCATGACCCACTCTACATCCTGGTGCAGTTTGGAGAACAGGGGACCATGGATGATGGGACTTCCAGAACCTTCCCTCACTTCCAGAGACCGCTGCAACCCTCATCCAGAGAATGATCAAGACTAAATGTGACACACAGAGCCCCCATGACCCACTCCACATCGTGGTCCTGTTTGGAGGGGGATGGACCATGGCCAATGGGACTCGCAGTACCTTCACTAAGTTCCTGAGACCACTGCAAGCCACATAAACATCTAATAGGAACCAACCTTGGCACACAAGGCCTTCCTCAAATAACCCGGGCACCACCGGTTCCTCAGCTAGTAAGAAATAAAGTTAGTTAGTTAGTTAGTATTGTGTAGCCTGTTGTCGACCTTGGCAACCCAAAAGACAGTTGCATGTGTCAAGTAGGAAATTAAGGTACCACTTAAGTGGGGAGGCTAAATTTAACTGATTTACGAGGCCATAAAAAGATATCCAGGAAACACGCTGAGGAATGAAGGAGTGCGACAGCTCCCCCTGGTGGCCAGGTGTTAAATTGCTTCTGTCTGTCTTGTGTGTTTGTGTGTCTACATGTAATGTGTACATTGTAATCCGCCCTGAGTCCCCTGTGGGGTGAGAAGGGTGGAATAGAAATGAAGTAAGTAAATAAACAAATAAATAAATTGAGGCAAGTGTGAATGTTGTGATTGCCACAGCTCCCCCTGGTGGACATACAGGTATGTTAAATTGCCTCTGTGTGTTTGTGTGTCTATATGTAACGTGTACATTGTAATCCACCCTGAGCCCCCTGCGGGGTGAGAAGGGCGGAATAGAAATGAAGTAAGTAAATAAGTAAATAAATAAATAGAGGCAAGTGTGAATGTTGTCATTGCCACAGCTCCCCCTGGTGGCCAGATGTTAAATTGCCTCTGTCTGTCTTGTGTGTTTGTGTGTCTATATGTAACGTGTACATTGTACTCCACCCTGAGCCCCCTGCGGGGTGAGAAGGGCGGAATAGAAATTAAGTAAGTAAATAAGTAAATAAATAGAGGCAAGTGTGAATGTTGTCATTGCCACAGCTCCCCCTGGTGGCCAGATGTTAAATTGCCTCTGTCTGTCTTGTGTGTTTGTGTGTCTATATGTAACGTGTACATTGTAATCCACCCTGAGCCCCCTGCGGGGTGAGAAGGGCGGAATAGAAATTAAGTAAGTAAATAAGTAAATAAATAAATAGAGGCAAGTGTGAATGTTGCCATTGCCACAGCTCCCCCTGGTGGACATATGTTAAATTGCCTCTGTCTGTCTTGTGTGTTTGTGTGTCTACATGTAATGTGTACATTGTTATCCGCCCTGAGTCCCCTACGGGGTGAGAAGGGCGGAATAGAAATGAAGTAAATAAATAAATGGAGGCAAGTGTGAATGTGGTCATTGCCACAGCTCCCCCTGGTGGCCAGATGTTAAATTGCCTCTGTCTGTCTTGTGTGTTTGTGTGTCTATATGTAACATGTACATTGTAATCCGCCCTGAGTCCCCTGCGGGGTGAGAAGGGTGGAATATACATGAAGTTACACTATTAACACTATTTATTAGGGGGGGGAACCCAATTTTTTATATGGTCCCTGGTCCATCCTCTCTCAAAGCTCTCCAGGACGTAAAGTATGTCATGGAGAGTGTGTGTGGCAAGTTTGGTCCAGGTCCATCATCTGTGGCAAGTGTGATTCCAGATCCATTGGTTGGGTTCTGGATGTAGGTGAAGTACAACTCCTATAATTTATTTATTTAAATTTATTTAAAACTTTTGTACCCCGACCTTCTCACCTCTGTCGAGGGACTCAAGGTCAATTCAAAGTCAATTCCATCTAAACCTCTTGTTCAGTTGCTGATCAATTCCTGTTTGCTGTGCGCCATAGGAAAGGGTAGGAAAAGGTTAAGAGAAAGGCAATGGGCGGAGTCATGCAAATTTCACACAATAGAGCAGGGGTCGGGAACCTTTTTGACTCAGAGAGCCGTGAAAGCAGAATATTTGGAAATTTATTTCAGTGAGAGTCATCTCTATTATATAAATGAGTTCACGTCATGTGATGTATACCTCAAACAAAGAAACCATACAACGCAGAAACACAATACTTGCCAACAGAAATAGGCCTCAAGCAAGGTACGTTTGTAGCAAAAACTCCCCCCCAAAAACCTAAAAGGCCCCCAAAACAACGAATAAAAATAAAACTACATTTACCAGCATCCTCCGGGGCAGCCAAAGACTCACCCAGCCTCTACATTCTGAACAACATGATTGGCTGCAATAAGGGCGGATTTGCATAACTGCTGCACTGGCCAGCCAACATGAAAATTCGATCCATAATAAACTGCCAAAACAGAATAAGGAAAAGGCCTGAGCCAATCCCCAACACAAACACCCAAATCACTTCCAACCGAAAATTTACACCCCAAAAAATCACAGACCACGCCCAAAATTGACAGTAAGGTTTCATTAACTTGATTTCCCTAACTAGCCCTCACTTACTGGGAAGCTGTTTACGCTCTGAATTGACAGTAAGACTTCATTAACTTGATTCTCCCGACTAGGCCTCAGCTCATTGGACATTGTGTATGGCCTGAATTGACAGTAAGGCTTCATTTACTTGCTGTTCCTGACTAGGCCTCAGCTCATTGGACATTGTGTATGGCCTGAATTGACAGTAAGGCTTCATTTACTTGCTGTTCCTGACTAGGCCTCAGCTCATTGGACATTGTGTATGGCCTGAATTGACAGTAAGGCTTCATTTACTTGCTGTTCCTAACTAGGCCTCAGCTCATGGGACATTGTGTATGGCCTGAATTTACAGTAACCTACCTTGGCACACAGAGACCCGACCATGCATGATGGGACTTGAAGTACCACCATGGAAAATGGGATTTGTAGTACTTCAAAACCCATCATTCCCCACAGACCACTGTGGCCCAGAACCAAGACCAATAAAGACCCAACTTGGCACACCATGCCCCCCCATGACCCACACTCCATCCAACTGCAGTTTAGAGGAGGGCACACCGTGGATGATTGGACTTCCTCGCATCTCCTAAAAAGGGCACAGCTAGTATATATATATAATAAAGCGGAATGTTTGTATGTGTGTGTGTGTGTGTTCGTATGTATGTGGCAGCATTCTGATTGGCTCCAAGCCTCTACATTCTGACAACATGATTGGTTGCCAGTGAGGGAGCATTTGCCTAACGCCTCTATTGGCCAGCCAACACGAACATTCCGACACTCTAAAGTGGCAGAGGGGGTCAGGAAAAGGCCTGAGGCAGTCAGGCATGGTGGGAGTTTCAGGCCAAAACACTTTGCGACCCCTTTGCGACCCCAAACAATGAGATAAAAAGACCAAACCTGGCACACAGAACCCTCAAGACCCACTCTACATCCTGGTGCAGTTTGAGGGAGGATGGACCATGGATGACGGGACTTGCAGTACTTTAAGTCACTTGCTTAGAGCACTCTGGCCCACACCACAGAAGGATCAGGCCCACACTTGGCACACAGATGCCCACTGGCCCACTTTACAACCTGGTGCGGTGTAGGGCAGGATGGGCCACAAATGATGGGATTTGCAGTACCTTCACCCGATTCATTTCCCACAGAACATTGAAGCCCCTACAAATCAGAGACCAGGCCCATACTTGGCACACAGAGCACCCATGACCCACTCTACATCCTGCTGCAGTTTTGAGTGGGACAGACCATGGATGATAGGACTTGAAGTACCTTCACTCACTTTCTGAGACCACTGCGACCCTCATCCAATTACCAAAAAAAAGAACAAACTAGGCACGCAGAGCCTCCATGACCCACTTTACATCCTGGTGCAGCTTGGAGGAGGGCAGACCATGCACGATGGGACTTGAAGTACCTTCACTCACTTCCCAAAACTGCTGCAAACCTAATCCAATGACTGATCAAGACCAAACCTGGCACACAGAGCCCTCATGACCCACTCTACATCCTGGTGCCGTTTGAAGGAGGATGGACCATGGATGATGGGACTTGAAGTACCTTCACTAACTTCCTGAGACCACTGCAAGCCACGTAAACATCTCATAAGGACCACCCTTGGCACACAATGCCTTTCTCAAATAACTCGGGCAGGGCCGGGTCCCCAAGCTAGTATAATATATATAATGTATTTTAAGATTGGATTCAACTAAATGTGAGTCTATACGTACATACGATGAGGAAAGGATTCCCCAAAAGGCAGATTGAGGGGACACTTCAGACCTGGCTCTGCAAAAGGCACGCTCAGGACTTTGGGAAGGAAGAGAAGACGGAAGGAAGGAAGGAAGGAAGGAAGGAAGGAAGGAAGGGGGAAGAGAAGAAAGAAATACAGAGGAAATAAAGAAGGGAGGGGGAGAGGAAGAAAGAAAAGAAGAACGAACTATGGAAAAGGAGGAAAAGAAAAGCAGGAGAGAGACAAGGGGGGAAAGAAAGAAGGAAATGGGAAGGGAGGAAAGGAAAGGGTGGGGAAAAGAAAAGAAAGGGAGTGAGGAAAAAGTAAAATAATGAAGGGAAAAGAAGAAAAGAAAGAAGGAGAGAGAGGGAAGTGAAAAGAAAGGAAGGAGAAGGAAAGGAAGACTTGGGGGGAAAGAATAGAAGAGGAAGGAAGGAAAAGGAGGGAAGGAGAATGGAGGAAAGAAGGAAGGGGAGAGAGGGAGGGAAAAGGAAGAAGGAAAGGGTGAAAGGAAGGAAGGAGGAGGGAAGGAAGGAAGAGGGCGAATGGAGGAAAGAAGGAATGGGAGAGAGGGAGGGAAAAGGAAGGAGAGAAGGAGAGAAGGAAAGGGTGAAGGGGAGAAAGGAAGATGAAAGAAGGAAGAGCGAGAATGGAGGAAAGAAGGCAGGAGAGAGGGAAAGGAAGGAGAAGGAAAGGGTGAAGGGGAGAAAGGAAGGAAGATGAAGGAAGGAAGAGGGAGAATGGAGGAAAGAAGGAAGGGGAGAGAGGGAGGGAAAAGGAAGAAGGAAAGGGTGAAAGGAAGGAAGGAAGAGGGCGAATGGAGGAAAGAAGGAATGGGAGAGAGGGAGGGAAAAGGAAGGAGAGAAGTAAGGGGTGAAGGGGAGAAAGGAAGATGAAGGAAGGAAGAGCGAGAATGGAGGAAAGAAGGCAGGAGAGAGGGAAAGGAAGGAGAAGGAAAGGGTGAAGGGGAGAAAGGAAGGAAGATGATGGAAGGAAGAGGGAGAATGGAGGAAAGAAGGAAGGGGAGAGAGGGAGGGAAAAGGAAGAAGGAAAGGGTGAAAGGAAGGAAGGAAGGAGGAAGGAAGGAAGGAGGCGAATGGAGGAAAGAAGGAATGGGAGAGAGGGAGGGAAAAGGAAGGAGTGAAGGAGAGAAGGAAGGGGTGAAGGGGAGAAAGGAAGATGAAAGAAGGAAGAGCGAGAATGGAGGAAAGAAGGCAGGAGAGAGGGAAAAGGAAGGAGAAGGAAAGGGTGAAGGGGAGAAAGGAAGGAAGATGAAGGAAGGAAGAGGGAGAATGGAGGAAAGAAGGAAGGGGAGAGAGGGAGGGAAAAGGAAGAAGGAAAGGGTGAAAGGAAGGAAGGAGGAAGGAAGGAAGGAAGAGGGTGAATGGAGGAAAGAAGGAATGGGAGAGAGGGAGGGAAAAGGAAGGAGAGAAGGAGAGAAGGAAAGGGTGAAGGGGAGAAAGGAAGATGAAGGAAGGAAGAGTGAGAATGGAGGAAAGAAGGCAGGAGAGAGGGAAAAGGAAGGAGAAGGAAAGGGTGAAGGGGAGAAAGGAAGGAAGATGAAGGAAGGAAGAGGGAGAATGGAGGAAAGAAGGAAGGGGAGAGAGGGAGGGAAAAGGAAGAAGGAAAGGGTGAAAGGAAGGAAGGAAGGAAGGAGGGAGGAAGGAAGGAAGAGGGCGAATGGAGGAAAGAAGGAATGGGAGAGAGGGAGGGAAAAGGAAGGAGAGAAGGAGAGAAGGAAGGGGTGAAGGGGAGAAAGGAAGATGAAAGAAGGAAGAGTGAGAATGGAGGAAAGAAGGCAGGAGAGAGGGAAAAAGGAAGGAAGGAAAAAGGGTGAAGGGGAGAAAGGAAGGAAGATGAAGGAAGGAAGAGGGAGAATGGAGGAAAGAAGGAAGGGGAGAGAGGGAGGGAAAAGGAAGAAGGAAAGGGTGAAAGGAAGGAGGAAGGAAGGAAGGAAGAGGGCGAATGGAGGAAAGAAGGAATGGGAGAGAGGGAGGGAAAAGGAAGGAGAGAAGGAGAGAAGGAAGGGGTGAAGGGGAGAAAGGAAGATGAAAGAAGGAAGAGCGAGAATGGAGGAAAGAAGGAAGGAGAGAGGGAAAAGGAAGGAGAAGGAAAGGGTGAAGGGGAGAAAGGAAGGAAGATGAAGGAAGGAAGAGGGAGAATGGAGGAAAGAAGGAAGGGGAGAGAGGGAGGGAAAAGGAAGAAGGAAAGGGTGAAAGGAAGGAAGGAAGAGAGGAAGGAAGGAAAGAGGGAAGGAAGAGGGGAAGGAGAGAAGGAAGGAGTGATGGAGGAAAGAAGGAAAGAAGGAGAGGGAGGGAAAAGGAAGGAGGGAAAAGGAAGGGGAGAGAAGGAGAGAAGGAAAGGGTGAAGGGGAGAAAGGAAGATGAAAGGAAGGAAGAGCGAGAATGGAGGAAAGAAGGAAGGGGAGAGAGGGAGGGAAAAGGAAGGAGAGAAGGAAAGGGTGAAGGGGAGAAAGGAAGGAAGATGAAGGAAGGAAGAGGGAGAATGGAGGAAAGAAGGGGGAGGGGAGGAAGAAGGAAAGAAGAAAGGAAGGAAGGAGGAAAAGGAAGGAGAGAAAGGAAAGGAAAGGGAGAAAGGGAGAAGGAGAAAGGAAACTTGAAGGGGTGAAAAAAATTAAATTGAAGGAAGGAAGAGGGAGAATACGATTTTTTTACAGTTTTTACATTTCTGCATTTTTCTTTTTGCACTTCCCTAATTTGTGTATCTGGCGCCTTTGTGTTTGTGTTGTTGTTCCCCCTCCCCCCCCCCCAACCAGGCGAAAGATCCCAAAGCCATTATGAAGATTGAGCATTTTAACGCCACTTTCCAACCCGGCAAAATCGGGAACCCGCACGGACTGCAGATCACATACCTGAAGGACAACAGCACCCGGAACATCTTCATTTACCATGAAGATGGCAAGGTGGGGGCCCCGAAGTAAGGACGGAGGGGGCTCTGCATCACGCGTTTCTCCCATGCGCCCCGTTGTCTGTGGCATCATAGGACTAGGGCAGACCTGGGCATCTTACGGCCCGGCGGCCAATCCAGACCGGCCCGTGGATCCTTTGGCGTCCGGAAAGAAGGGCGTCGGGGGCGGGGCCGTTTCCACAAGAGGAAGGGTTGCCGCTGCCGCCGTCCCATCGCGGGCTGTGGGGCCTGCATCGGCATACAGCCCGCCGCTCCGGAGAACGATCAGAGGAGCGGCGTCTTTGGAGTGCCTGCCATCCCGGGAGGCAATCCGTGCCTGCAGGGGAGCAGTCGGCGACCTGGCGGCGACTGATCGCCCTGGCGACCTGGAAGACTCGACGTCTTCCGGATCGCCAGGCCGATCAGCCGCCTCAAGTCGCCGACTGCTCCCGCTGCAGGCCCGGATCGCTCCCGGATGGCAGGCACTCTAAAGCAGGGATAGCAGGCACTCCATGGCAGGGCGATCAGCTGGGGAACGGCTGGGGCGAGAGCGGGCGGAGGCCTGCAGCCTAGGATCGTCTGCTGCTCTGCTCTGCTCTGCTGCGGCGGCGGCTGGGTCCATTGGGCCATTCCATCTTGGGATCCTTCCTCTCTTGAGGATGTCAGGCTCCATCTTGGTTCGCACCTTGTCTTCTTGAATTTCATATCATTTCATTTTAGTGGTTTTTATTATTATTTTATAATAATTTTATAATAATAATATAATAATAATATAATAAAAATATAATTTGATGTTATATTAGAATTTCAATATATTATAATGTCTATATATACACACACTATAATATAATTTTTATTATTTTTATTATTATTTTATAATAATTTTATAATAATATAATAATAATATAATAAAAAATATAATTTGATGTTATATTATAATTTCAATATATTATAATGTCTATATATACACACACACTATAATATAATAATTATGATATTAATACTAATAATATACGAATATTTCTTGAAATATTAATATGTTAATATTAATGATGCGTAATATATAGTAAATATAGTAAATAAATAAATAAATAATGTAGATTAGGGCAGTGTTTCCCAACCAGTGTGCCGTGGCACACTAGTGTGCCGTGAGCGATCATCAGGTGTGCCGTGGGAAATGGAGCCTCAATACCCTTTCTTCCCCGCCGAACACTTTTCCTTCTCCACTGGGCTCCCTTCTTCCCAGCCTCGCCTCTGCTCGCTTTGCCTTGCTTTGCTCACGTTGCCGCTTCTGCGGGAGGGGGGAGGGAGGAAGACGTGTTCCGTGCGGGCGCTACTAAGCAGACTCACCCCACGTCTTCAACATAACAGAACATTGTTTGAGTCCACAGTGCTATCTGGGTGCAGGTGAACTACAACTTCCAAATTCAAGGTCAATTCCCAAGCAAACCCTTTCAGTACTTTCTGTTGGTAATGAGAGTGCAATAGGCCAAGTTTGGTTCAATTCCATTGTTGCAAGAGTTCAGGATGCTCTTTGATTGTGTGTTAACTATAAATCCCAAATGTCAAGGTCTATTTTCCCCAAACTCCATCTGTGTTCACATTTGGGCATATTGAGTATTCATGCCAAGTTTGGTCCTGACCCAACATTGTTTGAGTCCACAGTGCTCTCTGGATATAGGTGAACTACAACTCCAAAACTCAAGGTCAATGCCCACCAAACTCTCATCGTATTTTCTCTTGGTTACGGTAGTTCTGTGTGGGAACTTTGATTTCATTCCATTCTTGGTGGACTTCAGAATGCTCTTTGATTGCGGGTGAACTATAACTCCCAGCTGTTGAGCAAGACCTTTGTGTGCCTCTTTCTGCCATTCCTGCCAGGATTTCTATGTTGTGTTCGTCGAAACAGGCCCAGGTTTCACACGGAGTGTAGAAATACATTTAAAAACATATTAACTATACGTATGACTGTGTTAAGAGTGCAGGGGCGGTCTAAGGTAATTTTAAATGGTAGGCGAACATTATTTTGGTGCCCCCCGAAAAAAAATTATTTTGCCGCCCCCCATGTAAAACAAATTTACAATTATAATATCACAATGCCATTAGTAGTATTATATTGTATCAATGTATATACAATATATTATACCATACTCATACTATATTATATCATAATTATATTATACTACATTACAATATAATTATATTATAATATATTGACATTATAATATAAGATAACATTCTATTATATTATTATTATTATAAAATAATAAAATTATTTATTTAAATAAAATTATCCTCTACTATTTTCATTACTCCTATAAAACTCAAATAACCCAAAATAAAGTAAAATAAAATATTATATATTACTATTTTGTACGATACCACTATACTGCGATATTGTTTGTAATATTACATGTAATATAAAATATATCATTATTCTGTTGTTATATTGTATTTGTATTATATTGTATGACAATATTAAGCAGAACTGTATAATAATCAACAAGAAATGCAATGTAAATGCATCAGAATCAGAATATATTACCTACCACCCGACTCATAATCCATAGGAGTCTCCCATATGTCCAAAATTAGGATCCCAATGTAAATGTAAATAGAAAAACAGCCAAAATGTTCAAATGAGGTCGAATACAGGCAGTGCGGCCTGGGGAAACTTGGGCCCTCCCTCCCTCCCTCTAGGTGTTTTGGACTCCAACTCCCACAACTCCTCATAGCCTCAGGCCCCTCAGGTCTAGACAGAAATAGAGCCGAAGAGAGGAAGGAGGGAGAGAAGAGGTCACAGAGGAGGAGGAAAGCCCTTCATTCATTCCTTCACTTACACTTCCTTCACTGATTCTTCTCTCCTTCCCATACGCACGCGGCGGTGGAGACAAAGGGAGGGGAAGCACTCCCTGCCCCCGATAGGGAGTGCTTTGCTTACAGGCTTCTGCGCAAGGGAGCTACTGGGCATGCGCGGAGGTTTTCGCGCATGTGCAGTTGCTCCTGCTCTCAACTTCAGCTCCGGAGCAACTGCGCCTGCGTGAAAACCTCCGCGCGTGCCCAGAAGTGGCGTCGGAGCGCACAAGGCCGGGGTCAAAAAGCAGGCAGCTGCAGCACTGTCTGAGGAACATCGGCAGGGCCGGGATGGCGCCCCATGCGGCCAGGATGGCGCCCCCTTCCCAGATGGCGCCCTAGGCGGCCGCCTACTTGGCCTACCTTGTAGGACCGCCCCTGTTAGAGTGTCGTTTTGTGTCATTTTGGTTGGTGGTGTGCCCCAGGATTTGGTCAATGTAAAAAAATATGCCGTGGCTCAAAAAAGGTTGGAAAAACACTGGTTTATATGATGTAAACCACCCCAAGCTAGTGGGAAGGAGCGGTATAGAAATTGAAATAATAAATAAATAAATAAATAAATAAATAAATAAATAACAAAGAAATAAAAAATGAGTATAAGTGTATAGAGGCAAAGAAGACAGGAATGTTAAGAAACGGAAAATAGAAAGCCCAAATAGTGACCTTGTGAGCAGCACTGCCAGGGAAAATCGAAACTGAACGAGAGGGGAAAACGAGCGAAGTGAGTCCAGAAGGCAGCGCAAGGTTTCCTGGGTTTCGCAACACAGGAAGCCCTTCGACAGGCCTTTCGCCAATTTCGCCCAAAAGCATGCAAACAGAAACGCCGGGCCCTGACTTTGCCTCTCTCAAACCAAAGCCCTGCAATTGGGTCAGGCTACAATTCCCGTAGGCCATAAGGACGATGGGAGTTGTCGTTCAGGGCGTCAGGAAGTGTATCCCGCTGGCGCAAAATGTCACTCAGTAGCTCGATGCACAAACTGTGTTGACATTGCGTGCGTCTACACCAGATATGGGCAAACTTTGGCCCTTTGGGTGTTTTGGACTACAACTCCCACAATTCCTAACAGCCGGTAGGCTGTTAGGAATTGTGGGAGTTGCAGTCCAAAACACCCAAAGGGCCAAAGTTTGCCCATGCCTGATCTGCAAGACTAGTTCATTGTTAAGTATATAATTGTGATTGCTGATTATGTTGTATGCATATTTTGATATGCAGTTTTCCCTTAACTCTATGTTGTTTGAGGTTGGGGGGGGGGGGGCCTGCAGACCATGTGACCAGATCTGGGACTATTCTGACTGGGACTCCATTTTAGAAGCCAGTTTGCATCAGAAGTCAGTAGTAGGCCTGGGCAATACATGGTTCTCAAGTACTTACAAAACTAAAGTTCTGGTGGTGAACACTAGGTGGCGCTGGTGCTTTGCTTCTACAGTGTTGCTAAAGTTCTGGCGATGAACATTTCAGAACTCTAACAAAACTTTCAAAATTTCGTTATAAGTGGTAGTTCCTAATTGGTTCTGTCTTAAAAATCGCCAATAAGTTTTGAAAGTTTTGTTAGAGTTCTGAAATGTTCACCACCAGAACTTCAGCAACACTGTAGAAGCAAAGCACCAGCGCCACCTAGTGTTCACCACCAGAACTATAGCAACACTGTAGAAGCAAAGCACCAGCGCCACCTAGTGTTCACCACCAGAACTTTAGCAACACTGTAGAAGCAAAGCACCGGCGCCACCTAGTGTTCCCCACCAGAACTTTAGCAACACTGTAGAAGCAAAGCACCAGCGCCACCTAGTGTTCACCACCAGAACTTTAGCAACACTGTAGAAGCAAAGCACCAGCGCCACCTAGTGTTCACCACCAGAACTTTAGCAACACTGTAGAAGCAAAGCACCGGCGCCACCTAGTGTTCACCACCAGAACTTTAGCAACACTGTAGAAGCAAAGCACCAGCACCACCTAGTGTTCACCACCAGAACTTTAGCAACACTGTAGCAAAGCACCAGTACCTCGCACCTAGTGTTCACCACCAGAACTTTAGCAACACTGTAGAAGCAAAGGACCAGCGCCACCTAGTGTTCACCACCAGAACTTTAGCAACACTGTAGAAGCAAAGCACCAGCGCCCCCTAGTGTTCACCACCAGAACTTTAGCAACACTGTAGAAGCAAAGCACCAGCGCCACATAGTGTTCACCACCAGAACTTTAGCAACACTGTAGAAGCAAAGGACCAGCGCCACCTAGTGTTCACCACCAGAACTTTAGCAACACTGTAGAAGCAAAGCACCAGCCCCCTAGTGTTCACCACCAGAACTTTAGCAACACTGTAGAAGCAAAGCACTAGCGCCACCTAGTGTTCCCCACCAGAACTTTAGCAACACTGTAGAAGCAAAGCACCAGCGCCACCTAGTGTTCACCACCAGAACTTTAGCAACACTGTAGAAGCAAAGGACCAGCGCCACCTAGTGTTCACCACCAGAACTTTAGTTTTGGAAGTACTTTAGAACTATTTAGAACCATGTTTGCCGAGGCCTACTCAGTAGTGTCAGCATGCTGCCGTGTGCTGTTAGTCTGTTTTGAGTCAATGTTCAGTAACATATTAGACTGAAGAGAGTGTGAGTCAGTACGAAACAAGGAATAGACTGAAAAAAATTATTTAGAGAGTCTTACTGTGCTTTCAGTGCTGTGGCTCAATGCAGTGGAATCTTGGGAGTTGTAGTTTGGCGAGGCCAGAGAATGACAAACATTTCTCATGAGTCCGTAACATTGAGTCGTAGTAGTTAAGGAGGAGTTAAAGTGCAATAATTCTATAGTGGAGAAGAAGAAGCAGCTGCTGTCGTTTGTTGTTTTCTGGGGCGCCCCCTGGAGGCTGTCTGGCACAATGCCACAGTCTGATTCCGAGGATCCCAAGAGTTCTCCCTTCCTCACTGCTGGCCCGGCCTCGCCTCCTGCTGCCACCTGTCCTGTCCTGTCCTGTCAATACGGGACAGGAGCTGAAAATATGGGACACGAAATGCAGAGCAAAAATACGGGACTCCCGTATAATACGAGACAGGTGGCAACCCTACCCAGAATCCCAGGAGTTCTCTCTTCCGTCCTTCCTCACTGGTGACCTGGCCTCACCTCCTGCTGCCACCTGTCCTGTCCTATCCTGTCAATACGGGACAGGAGCTGAAAATACGGGGCACAAAATTCAGAGCAAAAATATGGGATGTCCCGTATAATACGGGAGAGGTGGCAACCCTACCCAAAATCCCAAGAGTTCTCCCTTCCTTCCTTCCTTCCTCACTGCTGGCCTTGCCTTGCCTCCTGCTGCCACCTGTCCTGTCCTGTCAATACAGGACAGGAGCTGAAAATACGGGACACGAAATTCAGAGCAAAAATACGGGATGTCCCGTATAATACGTGAGAGGTGGCAACCCTACCCAAAATCCCAAGAGTTCTCCCTTCCTTCCTTCCTCACTGCTGACCTGGCCTCGCCTCCTGCTGCCTCCTGTCCTGTCCTGTCCTGTCAATACGGGACAGGAGCTGAAAATACGGGACACGAAATTCAGAGCAAAAATACGGGACGTCCCGTATAATACGAAACAGGTGGCAACCCTACCCAGAATCCCAAGAGTTCTCCCTTCCTTCCTTCCTCACTGCTGGCCCGGCCTCGCCTCCTGCTGCCACCTGTCCTGTCCTGTCCTGTCAATACGGGACAGGAGCTGAAAATACGGGACACGAAATGCAGAGCAAAAATACGGGACGTCCCGTATAATACGAGACAGGTGGCAACCCTACCCAGAATCCCAGGAGTTCTCTCTTCCGTCCTTCCTCACTGGTGACCTGGCCTCGCCTCCTGCTGCCACCTGTCCTGTCCTATCCTGTCAATACGGGACAGGAGCTGAAAATACGGGGCACAACATTCAGAACAAAAATACGGGAGGTCCCGTATAATACGTGAGAGGTGGCAACCCTACCCAAAATCCCAAGAGTTCTCCTTCCTTCCTTCCTTCACTGCTGGCCTGGCCTTGCCTCCTGCTGCCACCTGTCCTGTCCTGTCAATACAGGACAGGAGCTGAAAATACGGGACACGAAATTAAGAGCAAAAATACGGGATGTCCCGTATAATACAGGACACGTGGCAACCCTATCCAGAATCCCAAGAGTTCTCCCTTCCTTCCTTCCTCACTGCTGACCTGGCCTCGCCTCCTGCTGCCTCCTGTCCTGTCCTGTCCTGTCAATACGGGACAGGAGCTGAAAATACGGGACACGAAAATTCAGAGCAAAATACGGGACGTCCCGTATATAATACTGAAACAGGTGGCGACCCTACCCAGAATCCCAAGAGTTCTCCCTTCCTTCCTTCCTCACTGCTGGCCTGGCCTTGCCTCCTGCTGCCACCTGTCCTGTCCTGTCAATACGGGACAGGAGCTGAAAATACGGGACACGAAATTCAGAGCAAAAAATACGGGATGTCTCGTATAATACGGAGAGGTGGCAACCCTACCCAAAATCCCAAGAGTTCTCCCTTCCTTCCTTCCTTCCTCACTGCTGACCTAGCCTCGCCTCCTGCTGCCACCTGTCCTGTCCTGTCAATACGGGACAGGAGCTGAAAATACGGGACACGAAATTCAGAGCAAAAATACGGGACGTCCCGTATAATACGGGACAGGTGGCGACCCTACCCAGAATCCCAAGAGTTCTCCCTTCCTTCCTTCCTCACTGCTGGCCTGGCCTTGCCTCCTGCTGCTACCTGTCCTATCCTGTCAATACAGGACAGGAGCTGAAAATACGGGACACGAAATTCAGAGCAAAAATACGGGATGTCTCGTATAATACGTGAGAGGTGGCAACCCTACCCAAAATCCCAAGAGTTCTCCCTTCCTTCCTTCCTCACTGCTGACCTGGCCTCGCCTCCTGCTGCCACCTGTCCTGTCCTATCCTGTCAATACGGGACAGGAGCTGAAAATACGGGGCACAAAATTCAGAGCAAAAATATGGGACGTCCCGTATAATACGGAACAGGTGGCAACCCTACCCAGAATCCCAAGAGTTCTCCCTTCCTTTCTTCCTCACTGCTGGCCTGGCCTTGCCTCCTGCTGCTACCTGTCCTATCCTGTCAATACAGGACAGGAGCTGAAAATACGGGACACGAAATTCAGAGCAAAAATACGGGATGTCCCGTATAATACGTGAGAGGTGGCAACCCTACCCAAAATCCCAAGAGTTCTCCCTTCCTTCCTTCCTTCCTCACTGCTGGCCTGGCCTCGCCTCCTGCTGCCACCTGTCCTGTCCTGTCCTATCCTGTCAATACGGGACAGGAGCTGAAAATACGGGACACAAAAATCAGAGCAAAAATACGGGACGTCCCGTATAATACGGGACAGGTGGCATTTCCTATTAGGAACATATACATTTCCCTTAGGAGTGCTATATGTCCCTTTTGGGGGGCGAGGTTATATGGAAATATGTATAGGATTGTACTCTGCACACTTGCAAGATGCAACCACTGTGTTGCAATACCGCGATCGCCTGCATTTGGATTCAATTCACATCCAAAACTGTTGCAGCTCAAGTGTCGTATACGCCTTCATTTGCCTCTTTCTTGACTGTTGTTTCCTTCCTCCTTCCAGGAAATGGTAGACTGGTTCAACGCCATCCGGGCCGCCCGCTTCCACTACTTACAAGTGGCATTCCCCGGCGCAAGCAATGCGGACGTAAGCTGCCCTTCCTCTCTTCCTGTGATGATTTTATTATGGGTGGGGCAAAGGGTGTGCGGCGGAATGAAAAATCGCGCATAGTTCACGTTTACCAACCCACACACTACTGTCTTGCGAGAGAAAAGACATACTGTACAACAACAGGAACAAACAGATTGCTCAACTAAGTTTAGTATATATATCCCAAATGTATTCTAGTTCTGCAAAAGTCCATCTATTAATTCTTCATAATTTCACAATACATCTATTACATATAATAAAAGTCAGTGTTTGCGGTTGAGCGAGCGAGTGAGTGAGCAAAGGGAGGAATATGTGCCAGCGTTTCGATTGGCTGCCATTGTGGGATTATTTGCATAACGGGCTCTAACTGGCCAGCCTCCAACATTCTACGGCCCCAGACAGAGGGGATTGGTTGCCACTGGAATGGAATTTGCTGCCCCGCTTGCGCGGGCGGGCGCCACTCCTTCCTTCAGTGAAGGGAGGAGGGGCGCCGGTGCGAGCGCGGCGGCGGGGGAAGCCGCGTGAGTCTCCCTAGGGGCGGGACTTCCGGCGGCGCCTTCTCCCCTCACGCCGGCAGCGGCTCCGCCCCTCCTCCCTTCAGTGAAGGGAGGGGGCGGAACCGGCGTGAGGGAGAAGGCGCCGCTGGAAGTCCCACCCCCGGCGACGGATGTGCCTTCCCCCGCTGCCTCCCGTGCAGCAGCGCGAGGCTTCTCCTGGCTCTTTTTCTTTTGCGCCGGGATTGTCCACCCCTCTTCCCCTCACTGAAGGGAGGGGGGCGGAGCTCAGCTGGCATGGACGTGGCCCCAGGCCCGGATTAAAGGCTTCTGCCGCCCTAGACCACACTCTCTAAATCCCGCCTCCCCAGGGGGCGGGGCTGCGGCCGCTTGAGGGGGCGTGGCCTCTTGCGGGGGCGGAGCCAGCGAGAGGGAAAAGGAGCTGGGAAGCTTCGCTGCCGCCGCCGCCCCTAGGGCAATGGACGTGCCTTCCCCCGCTGCCGCCCGTGCAAGCGAGGAGGCAGCAGGGAAGGCACGTCCGTCGCCCCGGCTCAGCAGCGGCGAGGCTTCTCCCGGCTCCTTTCTCTTGCGCCGGGATAGTCCACCCCTCCTCCCTTCACTGAAGGGAGGGGGGCGGAGCTCAGCTGGCATGACGGAAAAGGAGCCGGGAGAAGCCTCACTGCCGCCCCGCCGCCCCTAGGGCGACGGACGTGCCTTCCCCTGTTGCCTCCGCTGCACGGGCGGCAGCGGGGAAGGCACGTCTGTCGCCCTAGGGGCGGCGGGCGGCAGGCTTCTCCCAGCTCCTTTTCCCTCGCGCTGGCTCCGCCCCCGCAAGAGGCCACGCCCCCTCAAGCGGCCGCAGCCCCGCCCCCTGGGGGGCGGGATTTAGAGAGTGTGGCCTAGGGCGGCAGAAGCCTTTAATCCGGGCCTGGGGCCAGGAATGATGGGATGTGCAGTACCTTCACACCATTCACTTCCCAAACAACACTATAGCCCTGAGTAGCACATGTCCCCAATAGGCTTTTCTACCTGTATTACCGTGACCCCGTCTTCTTCTTCTTCTCCCCCGACTCCAGCTGGTGCCCAAGCTTTCTAGGAACTACCTGAAGGAAGGCTACATGGAGAAAACGGGGCCAAAGGTGAGAGATGCGGTTTTTTCTGTCTCTGCGAACAGCAAGTACTGTATATACTCGAGTATAAGCCTAGATTTTCAGCCCTAGCTTGGGGACCCGGCCCTAACTGGGTTATTTGAGAAAGGCATTGTGTGCCAAAGTTGGCCCTTATCAGATGTTTACGTGGCTCGCAGTGGTCTCAGGAAGTGTAGTGAAGGTCCACCGCTTTGAACCAGATTATATGAGTGTGGACTCAGAAAAACCCAGTTCAAAGCTAACGTTCTGCCCGAACATTCAAGGTTATAAGCCTGTGCGGAAGGTCCCTGGGTTATGTGAGTTCCTTTGCACACATCTGAATAAAATCCCATGCTATGTGGTTTGAACCGGATTATATGAGTGTGGACTCAGAAAACCCAGTTCAAAGCAGATGTTGTGGGATGTCCTGCCTTAAAATGCAGGGTTAAAGGCTGTGTGGAAGGGCCCTGGGTTATGTGTGCCCTTCCTCCCACCATGCCTGACTGCCTCGGGCCTTTTCCTGACCCCCTCTGCCAGTTTAGAGGGTCGGAATGTTTGTGTTGGCGACTGCCTCAGGCCTTTGCCTTATCCTCCTCTGCCAGTTTAGAGTGTCGGAATGTTCGTGTAGGCGACTGCCTCAGGCCTTTGCCTTATCCTCCTCTGCCAGTTTAGAGGGTCGGAATGTTTGTGTTGGCGACTGCCTCAGGCCTTTGCCTTATCCCCTTCTGCCACTTTAGAGCGTCGGAATGTTCATGTTGGCGACTGCTTCAGGCCTTTTCCTGACCCCCTCTGCCACTTTAGAGCGTCGGAATGTTCGTGTTGGCGACTGCCTCAGGCCTTTTCCTTACCCCCTCTGGCACTTTAGAGCGTCGGAATGTTCGTGTTGGCGACTGCCTCAGGCCTTTGCCTTATCCTCCTCTGCCAGTTTAGAGGGTCGGAATGTTTGTGTTGGCGACTGCCTCAGGCCTTTTCCTGACCCCCTCTGCCACTTTAGAGGGTCGGAATGTTTGTGTTGGCGACTGCCTCAGGCCTTTTCCTTACCCCATCTGCCAATTTAGAGCGTGGGAATGTTTGTGTTGGCGACTGCCTC